>VYZR01042640.1:12478-26032 GCA_013400675.1 Oxylabes madagascariensis
GTGGTTTTGTTTTTGTTTTTTCCTCTTTGTCTCTTTGGATAGGTTTAGGAGGTGTGAGTGTGTGATTGGCATGGCAAGAAGTATCTTGGCTCTTTATCAATTCTGTTATTGAATGGGTTTCATGATTGCAGCACTCAGCATCTTTGATCTTGCTCTTTAAAGAAGTGTCTGCCCAATTAATTTCTCATTGGAAAAAGGACGGAAGGAATCAGTTAAACATTTCTTTTGATTAATTTTTTCTGACTTTCATTGTTGGCTGCAGGCACAAATAAAGAGCTGAGGAGAAGAATAACCACAGTGTTTAATAACCTGAAAATTAAGCAGACAGAGGAAGACAATGACCCCAAGGGAGCCTCGTGCCAGCCCTGCTAGTGGCCCTGGCTGTGTCCCAGGTGCTCCCAAATCCCCGTGGGACTGACACCTTCCAGATCTCAGAGGACTTCAAGGACCTCTCAGAACATCCCTTTCCCTATATATTTATGTTTAAAGGTAACAAACACTCAAAAATATAAAATATTTTAGATGTATACATATGGATGCAGATTTCTATCTCTAGGTTACATGTAAGCACATATTTATACAAGTGAATGAATATAAACGACTTGACAATTGTTGATGAAATTAATGATCAAGATGGGAAGGGAAAAAAGAAAAGAAAAGAAAAAAGAAAAAAAAGAAAAAAGAAAAAAGAAAAAAGAAAAAAGAAAAAAGAAAAAAGAAAAAAGAAAAAACGTCTTCTCCCCCTAAGCTAATATTGTATTTACATATTTTAAATCTTATATTTAAAATTTCAATTCAGCATGGAGAATTTTGTTCTTCTCACACTCCAAGTTCTTGTGGTTTTTTGGCATGGTGAATTCTCATCTGAGTAAGGCCCTTTCAGCCCCCAGTGTTAAATATAACCTGGTTTGGCACTGCAGATATCACCAGTCCCAGCAGCTGATGATATTTTTAACTGATATTGTCAGTATGCTTCCTAAATGGACTTGTTTAAATTCATCCAAACAGTTATCTGGAGTGCTGCTTTATAAGGGTGATTAATAACCCAGAGGTGACAGCAATTCCCAGAAAAATCTGTTAGGACCTTTCACTTCTTTTCATGTAAAAATGCATGAGATATTATTTTATAACAGCCAGGTAAGACATATCTCCTTCATGTCACAAGACTATTAAATATCTACTTAATTAACCTCTTCCTCTTAAATCCGGAGTTTGTCCAGACTTTCTGACAGCCAAGAAATAAAAGAATAAAATACCAATTTGCAGTGATCCAGTTTAACAGAAACCACACTTCTCTGATGACTCTGGTGACATTGCACCTAACTCTGCGCTGGTGTCGAAATGGGAGAACTGCCCTGTGTTAATACTTGCCTTTATTTTTCCTTAAACAAGTTTAGACTAGGAAAAAGGAAAACATTTTTTGTTGCAAGTCTTTCAAGAAACAATGCTTTATGTCTAAAGCACTGAGCACAACAGTGGCGGCATTATCATGGAATCTTGGAATCCCAGAGTGGTTTGGGTTGGAAGGGTCCTCAAAGCCCCTCCAGTGCCACCCCGTGCCATGGGCAGGGACACTTCCCACTGTCCCAGGTTGCTCCAAGCCCCATCCAGCCTGGCCTTGGGCACTTCCAGGGATGGGGATTGGGAACAGAAGGTCCTCTAAGTTTACGTTCTTCAGCAAAAGGGAGCTCGAAAGAGGAATATGCAAATTGCATTTTAGGATGACTTAATATCCGCCCCATGCTTAGACTTGTCTAACGACGGTGTTTGAGAGTAGATCCCCAAATATTCACTTCCAGGTGTGTGATGACTTTTAGGTCTCTTCCTTGGTGGCTGAGCACAGCCCAGGGCCTGGGATAACAATTCCTGAGCTGCGTTTGAGCCCTCCAGTGGCCACTGGTGCTGCGTGTACTTGAGAACTGCCACTTAGAGCCTCAGTGTTTATTAAATGAGACCCCGTGGCTTTGTGCGCAGTCACCAATATGTTTCTGTGAACCTGATCTGACAAAATATTTTATTATTTTGCCTGAAAGAGCAAGGCAATCATCTGTCGCAGCGGCAAAGTCCGTGCTCCCAATTCTCCCAGAGTATCAGTGCCAGCACCACTACTGCATATTTAATGTTCTTTCTCCCAACGCCCACAGGATGGGGCTTTTCTGGCTGCTGTGGCTGGAACAATCCTTCCCCAGACTCTCTCTGCCCTCCCTGCTGCAGCGGGCTGCACAACACAGCACAGCTGGGCAGGGATTTGCATGGGACATTTGGGCAGCTTCCATTCACAGCAGAGCTCTTCCGAAGTTGCTTTCTAAGCACAGAGGGCTCCAAAGGCTCTCCCAGTCCCATTTCCCCCTGTTTTTAGGAGAAGCAGGGCAGGTAAGTGCTGTTCTTGCAGTGCTGGGTTTGTTAATGTCTTCCCCGTTCATGGAAAAAGCACATTTCTGCATCCCAGAAATCTGGGTGCTTGGGCACAGGAGTAATTGCCAAATTTGAGTGAACTCACTGCGTGTGCATCCCCCTGGGGCCTGGACAGCTCCAATTTCCTGCTGCTTTAGGGCTCCCTCATCACCATGCTGAGCCCTCTCCAAGCTTTGGGGACACAGAAACACTTTTCCTACAAATGTGGAAACAGGACTGGAACAGCCCTGCAAAATCTTCATTCTCTTTATAACTGGAGGCTCTCCAATCTATTTTATCCTAGTGTTTTGAAACAGGCTGTCTTTTCCTTGCTGGTTTCCCCCCCTCGCCCCTTTTTATTTTTTTTTTCCTCCTTATTGCCTGTTATTCCACGTTTCAGGAGGCAATAATGTGTTTCAGAAGTTACAATAAAATGGATATACATTTAGTAAGCTTTCCCCTCTTCGCTTATTTCCCGTGAATGCTTTTAAAATGAGTACCAAAAAGCCATGAAAGGAAGAAGAGACATTTTCTTTTCCTCTGAAGATGGGAAAAATTTTTTATCTCATCCCTTTGTCTGCATTATAAGAAGAAAATGAAAGCTTTCTCTGTCTGCAGATCTAGCCTGGAAATCTCCATTTTTAAACTATATATACATATAAAAGTATAGAACAGAGAATCCCAGAATGGTTTGGGTTGGAAGGGTCCTTACAAATCCTCTCATTCCACCCCTGCCATGGGCAGGGAAACCTTCTACTAGAGCAGGTTGCTCCGAGCCCCCTCCAAAGTGATCTTCTATCAGTTCAATCTGAAGTTAATGAAGAAACCTTTGAAGGGGGAAAATATTTATATATTGTCCAAATAATGTTGTTTTGGAATAATGTTCGTGGTCGTTTTTATTCAGCCTAGGAGAAAGCTGGAGAGAAACTTTTTTCAAGGGTCTGGAGTGACAGGACTAATGATGGACTAATCTTTAAGAGATGTAAATTTCATGTTGGGATTCCAAGACCAGGCCAGGATGGAGAATGTCACATGGGCACCCACCACACCTCCATGGCCACTTCCCAGAAAGCTGGAGAGNAGGAGCCTCAGGAACAACAAAAAAAAAAAAGGTTTAGAGAGGTGTGAAAGCCCTTTTATCTCCTTCCAGGATGGTTTTTATAACAGTGAATGTTGGACCTTCTTCTTCTTTAATTTTAAAAGAGAGGAGCCTTCCACACGGTCATCTAATGCAGTATTTGGTGACTTAAGGATAAAACAACAGATCTGAAAATCTGTGATAAAATAATGAGACTTGGCAACATTTCAGTCAATAAAGGTAGCAGGACTGTAGCATTCTATTATCCAAAATCCAGTATCATTCAATACCTGCAACATTATGATATATTATCCAATTATCTATATCAATGCAACTTGAGTTTCCCAATGAAATCATGGAATGATTGGTTTGGGTTGAAAAGGAACTGAAAGATCTTCTAGTTCCAAATCCCCACCATGGGCAGAGACCCCTGCACATTGTGGGTAGGTATTATAACGAAATTATCTAAATTATAGTTAAATTATACCTGAATTATGACTGGATCTGTCTGCTTCTATGGTCCAGAGCCAAAGTTTCCAGATCTGTAATCTGCAGGTCAAGGTATTGGTCAAAACACAGGGATCTGAACACACCCTATTTGGTATTTGTCTCAGAGTATTTTGGGAATAATCATCTCTATTTTTAGAATAAGGTGGAATTGTTCTGCACTGATGGGCTTCTACACAATAATTTCCAAACACTGCATTGCACAGAGTCAGAGCAGCAGCCACATATAAATTAGAAGTTCATCAATCAGGATATAATTAATACTACTTTGCCTTGGAGCCAAATATTAGCATCCTAATTCATTACAGTGTAGCAGCACTTTGTAAATGTTATGGCAAAGCCAGACAAAATGTGGGAATATTTCAAATACTTGTGTGAGCAGTGGAACAACCAGAGGAGCAAAGGTGTGTGCAGGTGCACCCAAGGGGCAGCTGGAAAACAAGCAGCTACAAGATAAAGAACAAGATAAGCAAAGAGGCAGAACATCCCGCCCAGGACCCAAGAGACTGAGCTGCCAAAAGCAAATATAAAATAAGCAGTGAAAGGGGTAGTCAATGCATCACTTTAGGAGAGATAAAAGCACAAATGACATAAAAAGGTCAGGGAGTGAGGGAGGAGAAATCCAGCAGCCTGTTGCAACTGTGACTTCTCCATCCAAGAGCTCTCAAGCCTCATCACCTTGACCTGCAGCCCTGACTCCAAGCAGGGCTGTCGGGATCTGTGCTGCCCAGCCCAGCTCAGTGGTGTTGGGGGTGTTAAAAGGTTATAAAGAGTAACAGCTTTGTCTGCGCAGTGATGTTGATTAATAACTCCAGGAACTGGTAATTAATAAGCGTAAGAACTAAGCACTCAAACTAAATGTGCTGTAAATCATCGAATTTGAAATGGTTCAGTTTGAAAGTTTAAAGCTGGCCCGAGCTCTTGGTTCTCCCAGCACACCATATTGTTCCAATTCCCCCTGATCTTCCTTTCTCCTCAGACCAAATCTTTTTATCCCATAAAGCAATCAGGTTGATCAGGCCTGATTAACCTTTGGCGAGCTTGATAAGTCTATGCTGGCTGCTCCCAATCACCTTCTCCTCTGCCTTGTGTCCAGAAACATTTTCATGAGGGTTTGCTCCTTGATTTCCCAGGAACCAAGGTGGGAATGACCCTCTCACAGCTCCCTGAATGTCCTTTTGACCTGTTTCAAAGGTGACTCTGACTCTTCCTTCTCCTCACTGGTGAAGCACCTCGCCTGATCTTCCCAGCCTATCGAAGCTGACAGGGAATAGTATCGAAAGGAGAACTTCTCTCCCACTGACCCCAGAGGGGGGTCCCACTGACTTCCATAGGTTAAGATGTCTCAGGTAAACCCCAAATCTCTCTCCATCCATTGCTGCCAAATCCTTCCCCTGAGCTCCTTCACCAAACTCAGTGATCTGAGACCTTTGTGTCTCCGGTTGAAGGCAAAGGAGGTGCTGAGCATCATATCTGTGTCCCCTGTCACTAAATACTCTCACACCACAATTAATTCTCCTTGCATATGGTAACACTGCACTCTGGAATTCCTGATGTGTTTCAAGAACAGAATTAAAACAAAAAAATAACAGTACGATCCAAACTTTCAAGGAGTATTACAAAAACTGTGCAGACATCAAAATATTGGATTTTTTTTGTCACTTGAGCCACCCAGAGAGTTTGCAGAACTAGTGTCCTAGTTTGGGGTTCAGGAACTACAGATTCATGAGTTCATGTATAATCAGAGTCTGGAGTCTGCTGTTCTGACTTACATAAATTAGACATTCCAGTGAAAATCCACTTGTGCTAATCCAGCACATTCCCCCTCCAGAATGGACAGTCCTTTCACCTTCGTCTCTTGGCTGCCACTTCCCTCTCTGACCTTTTGCTTGGAGCTGATTCAGTTTGATAACCCAATGATTTAATTTTGCCAGGTCAGGTTTTATTTTTTTACCAGTCCAGCAAGTTGTACTGATTGTGCAGATTGTTGCTGACATAGAGGGGAAAGTTAGAGGAAAGAAACTCCCACTTATGCAGCAATAAATTGTGGGATGGACAAAGCTGGTCTGTAGGGTCCCAAATTCCATCTCAAGCTTGTCTGCACTCAACAGAGACACTCCAGCACCTAGCAAAAAATTGCAAGGAATTTTTATTAGCCATAATTGTTGGCAAATCCCATTATTTCAGCCATGTTAAATGTAAATAAATTATTCCCCAATAATTGTCAGTCAGCTGCTTAGAAAGGTCACAAGTATCTGAGATGTAAAAGCCACGTGAGGCTTCTCAGTGACGTCTCGTGGCACCTTGACAAATACTGCAGCTGCCAGCTCAAAATGCTCGTTGCATTGTAAACACTGCTGGATCGTTTATTAAAAATGAATAAATGAAGTCAATGGACTTTCTGCTCGTGAGGCAGGCCTTGTCTGTGCCACTGAGGATTCTGCAGCAATCACATAGGGCTTCTTCACTCGTTGCTTTTTCTTCCCTTCTCTTTCTGTACTTGTCAAAGTTATTATTCCTTGGAGTCACCATTATCCCTCCCGGCTCAGTGCACATCCTCTGCTTTTGCTTTTAACTGGACTCTTACCACAGTAGGGTCTTTTGAGTGCAAATACAAATACAATCTACACAATTTGTAACTTCACTTTTTTTCCATGGCCACATAGGAAGAGTAGGATTAACATCCACTCAACCAACTGAGTGTCTTCTCTGGCACTGGGAAGGTTTGGGGTTTAAGTTTCTGCCCCTCTGGAGCTGGGTTTTGTGACTTTGGCACATCCCTTAGGGCACAGGAGACTTTATAGCCTGGAGTAGCACTACTTACCCAGTGAACGGCTTCAAAATGACAACAGCAGGGTTGGATGGGGTTTTGGGATGGAATTCCTCGCTGTGAGGGTGGTGAGGCCCTGGCACAGGGTGCCCAGAGAAGCTGTGGCTGTCCCTGGATCCCTGTGAGTGTCCAAGACCAGACTGGATGGGGCTTGGAGCACCCTGGGATAGTGGGAGGTGTCCTTGCCCATGGCAGGTGTGGCACTGGATGGGCTAAAACCAAACCAAATCCCTTCCAACGCAAACCACTCTGGGNACATCCACTCAGCCAACTGAGTGTCTGCTCTGGCACTGGGAAGGTTTGGGGTTTAAGTTTCTGCCCCTCTGGAGCTGGGTTTTGTGACTTTGGCACATCTCTTAGGGCACAGACTTTATAGCCTGGAGTAGCACTACTTACCCAGTGAACGGCTTCAAAATGACAACAGCAGGGTTGGATGGGGTTTTGGGATGGAATTCCTCGCTGTGAGGGTGGTGAGGCCCTGGCACAGGGTGCCCAGAGAAGCTGTGGCTGTCCCTGGATCCCTGTGAGTGTCCAAGACCAGACTGGATGGGGCTTGGAGCACCCTGGGATAGTGGGAGGTGTCCTTGCCCATGGCAGGTGTGGCACTGGATGGGTTAAAACCAAACCAAATCCCTTCCAACCCAAACCACTCTGGGATTTTGTGAAACTCAGTCGATACCACTACATGTAGAGCTGAGGAAAGCTCTGCCTACTTCCTACCCATGTGGACAGATGGATCTGTTTCCACTGTCATGTTACCACAAAAATGTGAATCCATTAGAAACACACATGTTTTTCTTAGGGATTTCGGGGTTTTTGGTAAGTTCCATTATTGGCCACCTCGGAAATTTTTGAGCACTGTCAGCTCAAAATGGTGGTGGAATAAACACCGCCAAATGTTAGTGTGTATTGGAGAATGATTCTTATAAAGACTTAAAATTTGGCTTCTGAACCCCTCTGAGTCATTTGAAAATGTGAACCAGTTACTAGTGTAGTTCCATGTGCTTGCTTAAAAGCTCATTTACATCAAATATTTTGCAGGAATTTCTGGGAAAAAACTACAAAGTGCTAAAAACTTGGGAGTGGAGTGAGTAGCAAAGATTTGTGGTTTGCTGCATAATTTGCTGCACTGCTCTCTAACTGAGAACCAGGTTTGCTTCCAGAGGTGATTAAATAACAAATGACACTGAACTAATTAGAAGATTCTGCCATCTAGTGACTCGACAAGCTACGTGGAGCTTTTGCACGACCCTTCAGCTGAGGTTTGAGGACATCCTTGTGGGCTCAGAGCAGCGGCTGACTCCGATGATCAAAACCCAAGTTTTCCTCTCAGTACACAGCATTAATTTTCCAATCTGGCACTCATTTGGTGTCTCTCCAGCATTTATCTGTTGCTGGCAGTATCTTTGTTTATTTATTTTTCTCCCCATAATAGGTGTCTGGAAAACAAACAACGTCTCTTTGCTGCACCTTCATCTTTAACCTGTCTCATTTTTTGTTTTAAAATGTCACTTTTCTAGGACAGCTGCTGACAGACAGGTACCAATGTGATACTAATAACATAACTATATGGCTGGAACATGTTATTTTTCCCTCATGTTGAGTTCAAATAAGACATTAGATGACAGGTGCTTTTGGATGATCACTCACTCTCCATTTACAGCATTTTTTGGCTGTGATGTTTCTCATGGCTGTGTTGTTTATTTTTCTCCCCATAATAGGTGTCTGGAAAACAAACAACGTCTCTTTGCTGCACCTTCATCTTTAACCTGTCTCATTTTTTGTTTTAAAATGTCACTTTTCTAGGACAGCTGCTGACAGACAGGTACCAATGTGATACTAATAACATAACTATATGGCTGGAACATGTTATTTTTCCCTCATGTTGAGTTCAAATAAGACATTAGATGACAGGTGCTTTTGGATGATCACTCACTCTCCATTTACAGCATTTTTTGGCTGTGATGTTTCTCATGGCTGTGTTGTCTGAAAACTGAAAATTTTTATGAAATTATTTTCCAACTCTGATCCTAATATTTCCTCCCTTCAAAACCCTTCTTACCACACCCTCAGTTTTTGGGCTTAAAAATCAGTCATGCCAGCACCAAATTTGTTTCTTCAAAGAGAAGCTGGAGCAATTTCCTCCTTGGAGATTTTTTTTTTCTTATATTCTCTCCTAGGTCTTAAGAAACGGGAGTTTGATCAATGTTTTCTGTTGAATGGAAACATCTGAGAAACCAAACCCACATTTT
The DNA here is from genome assembly GCA_013400675.1 of Oxylabes madagascariensis. Classification (NCBI taxonomy): domain Eukaryota; kingdom Metazoa; phylum Chordata; class Aves; order Passeriformes; family Timaliidae; genus Oxylabes; species Oxylabes madagascariensis. The sequence goes on from VYZR01042640.1 coordinate 21,540, forward strand.
AGAAATTGTCGAATGAAACTGGTAGCAAAAGGTGCTACTCTTCCTGCAGCATTTTAAAATATCGTCCAAATTTATCAGTAGTATAATAAAAAAGTCATTTGAAAAACCTTGACGATGTCATTTCTTCAATGCATTGGTTGCTAACATGAAGTCATGGAAATTATGTCTCACATCACTTGCAGAATCTTGTTAATTGGATTATCTTACTGATATTTTGTGACAAATAGAGCTCAGCTTTTGGAACATTCGGTGAGACAAGATGTCTTTTAAACTGACCTCATTGGTGGGTTTGCAGGGTGACTGGCATTATCATGGAATCAGAGGATCCCAGAAAGGTTTGGGTTGGAAAGGATCTTAAAGTCCATCCCATTCCACCCCTGCCATGGGCAGGGACACCTTCCACTAGCCGAGGTTGCTCCAAGCCCCATCCACTCTGGCCCTGAAGCTTCTTGTTCAGGCTTCATATTGAGCAGGGACACTGAAATCTTGTGAGTTTCCAACTTTTCTGCCAAAAAAAGCCCAAGTCAGGAACTCAGGTCAGCCTCGGAGTCCATTATCACAGAAAAAGAGAAACAGACCTGGGCTTTTCTGGAGAGGAAAAACCACCCTAAAGACGGCTCTTGCGTTATTTTAATATTGTTATCCAAAGAACTTTCGTGAGATGGATTACCAGAAGAAAAATTGTAGCTTATTGTGGGTATCATATCACTTCACGTTGGACACCAGGAGGAATTTCCCCATGGAAAGGGTGGTCAGGCATTGGAAGGGGTTGCCCAGGGAGGTGGCAGAGTCCTCATCCCTGGAGGTGTCCCAGGAAGGGCTGGAGGTGGCACTCAGTGCTCTGGGCTGGTGACACGGTGGGGATCAGGCACAGCTTGGCCTCGATGGTCCTGGAGGATTTTTTCCAACCTCAGTGATTCTGGGATTTTGATACACCTTTGATACACACAGGGACGCTGGGCAGTTGGTTCTAATCTATCATGCTTGAGCTGAAGCTGTTGGCTGTGATGAATATGTGTTTTGGTACTGCTGGAGATCCATCAAAATAATAAAGCACCCTCAAAAAGAGTCCAAATCAGATTTGCATTTAGCCTGATACTCTGGAAAAAAAAAAAAAAAAAAAAAAAAAAAAAAAAAAAAAAAAAAAAAAAAAAAAAAAAAAAAANAAAAAAAAAAAAAAAAAAAAACGAGTACTGAAACAAATCAAGCATTTTAACCTGGGTTTTTTGCTGACAGGCAAGTCAAAGAACACCCTTGGAATTAAAAATGGATGCTAATTTCTGGAGGACTGTGCATATATTGGTCTTGCCTGTTTTGCCAAGAGCTAGCTCTGCTCCTGGAAAGCTTTCATTGTGACAACTTGAAAACTGCAAGCAGCAGTGGTGCTGCAGCAGGATCTCTAAAGGCATTATTCAGATGGTTATTCTGGAAACTGAACACTGAGGAGCAATAAAAACATCTCTTGTCTGGGTCCCAGAAGTGATGAAGTGGCAACCTGCATGGGGAAAATAACAGGAGGCAACGACAGCATCCTGCAGCTGCTGAGCCTTGGAATGAGACTTGCTGGTCCACACAGGAGCTGTTCATCAGTGGTCATGCTGAGGTTTTCGGAGAGTAAAGTACAGCACCTGAGAAAAAAAAAACCATTATTGAATGCCCAGGTGCTGTGCTGGGTTTGGCTGGACTCGGAATTCCTGTCCAGAACATTTCCAGAACAGACGGAGCTCAGAGCCATGGACTAAATTAATTCAACAGACATTGCGTGGCCAGTTTTTTTTATGGGCATTTTGAAGGAGTGGGCTGCCAACCCAGGGAATGATATCTGTGCATTAATAGCTAAGAAGGGAAGGGCAGGGGAGAGTGATGGAGTTGTACTGAGTACTGCGGTAGTGTGGGACCTGGGTGTGACATAAATGGTGGGGAATAAGGGATGGAACGTGCTGGATTTGGGTCAATTTTCTTCCCAGAGGCTGTTTTGGGGCTGTGTTTGGGTTTGTGCTGAACACAGGGGTGATAACACAGAGATGTTTTTGTTACTGCTGAACAGTGAATTTTTCTACACATGATCTGCAAGTGGACTCTGGGACCTCTCACACTGTATTTGTTTACAGAAGTTGCCTTTCTATATATTTGTTAAAGTAGACAAGGATAATAATAGACATAATACACATATATAATGTATATATATAACAATATAATAATGTGTCATTATATAATAGTCTATTATAAAATAATTTATAATAGTATTAAAATTTATAATGACATTCTAATATAATAATATACAAGTACAATAATAAAATACTGAACTTGCTGATTAGCAAACAAATAATTTAAACAACATAATAAATAATGAAGGAATACTTTGATATTTTAAGATTTCTCCTCCGATATTGGAATTTCTTTTGCTGACGTGTGGCAGCTGCCTCCTGAGTGTTCAAAATGCACAGGGATGTGTGTGACATCTTACACACCCTTCCTCAAAAGTCAATTCCTCCCCACCACCCTCAAGTATTAGGCGGCAAACATGTTGTGAATTACTCAGCCAAAAGTATTTCAGCTCGTTGGTGTACAGAGCTACTTGCTCCGTCTGTCCAGCCTGTCTTGCTAATGGTCTTTCCTAATTTTTCTTAGCACTTACAAGCATCAGTTGTGGAAAATAAAGTGCTGGAAATGGCACTGTACAATCATGCTTAAATGATCGTGGTTATTTTTCAAATCAACAGAGAAATGTTTAATAAGTGCAGGTCACCTGTTCAGTGAAATGGAATTTTTTTGGGAACAATTCTAATTAGTAAGCTGTCATGTGTTATCAAGTGCAGATCAAGCAATATTCCTTAGTTAGACTGTGAAAAAAAAGTGTTCTTTTAATACTGGAAATGGATGGAGACCTAAATGCTTAATAGTGTGATCATCCAACCTTCTAAAAACAGGTCATTACACCCATGAAACCGGAGGTGTTGCAAATATCAGCTCATTCTTGCAGCACTAATAAGAAAAGTTTGTATTAAAAGAGAGAAATACCTTCCAGCTAAATAGAAACCTGAAAATAGTAAAAAATATATATTACATACATGGATTCAATTACTTTTTTTAATTCCTTTTTTTTTTTTTTTTTTTCCTTTAATATCTGTTGCCTGGAACTGCCCTTTTCCTGTAGGTTTTACTGTGTAATCACCCAAAGGGATCTGCCATTCCCACTGAGGAACTGTAACATCCCCATGCATCTCTTCCTACATTTGGCATATCCCCACTTGTCCAAGGGTTATGTCTCCTTAACTCCCTCATCCCTGCTTGTTTCCTGGCCATATTTGCACCCCGTAGAAAAGTCATCAGCATTGTCATTGGCAGTAAATTTTAAGAGAGTCTGTAGCTCTACTTTACTTGTTTTGCTTATGTTTCTTGGGCTAAACCACCATTTTCAATTTACATACAAGTGAAAAGAAATTAGTAATTAGTTGAACAGAGTATTTATGTCCAGGAGAATGCTGTAGGGTAAGGACTATGATCACATTGGGATTGAGGGAGGGGTGGAAATGGGAACACAGGATGGTGTGGAGACAAGCACAGGGATAGGGTGATTAAAAATGGGGCTCAGACTGGCTCTGGAGACCTCACGTCTACAAAAGGTCAGAAAAAGAAATGCTGACCCAGGAGCGGAGCAAAAACAGTTTGAGAGGTAAAAAGGAGGCAAAGATCCTGTAATCAGCGTGCTTAGGGCACTCTGCACATCCCAAAATCAGCTGTAATGCAGAGGTGAATGAAGAAAGGTCAAGGAATTGGACATTTTAGCTTAAAAATTACCCCTAAAGGTGCTTAGAGTGAGGAAGAGCATCATACTGCTCCTCATAAAGGACCTGGGGGTGCTGACACCTTCTCCTTGTCCCAGTGTGAAGTCACCACCTTGGGAGCCAGAGGTGCAGGAGAAGAGTGAATGTAGGAAGGAAGGCAGGCAGGGCGGGCACAGCCGTGCAAAAGAAGTGTAAACAATCATTTTACAGTTGAAATTGCTTCCTAGGCATTCCTTTTTTTTTTTTTTTTTTTTTTTTTTTTTTTTTTTTTTTTTTTTTTTTTTTTTTTTTTTTCCTGTTTATGTTCCTTACCCTACAGCATTTGCAGTCAGAAATATTCTGTTCAACATAGACTTCCTTCCTTCCTTCCTTCCTTCCTTCCTTCCTTCCTTCCTTCCTTCCTTCCTCTCTCTTCCTGTCTTCCTCTCTTCCTTTTCCTCTAACAGAACTGGCCCCAACACAAAACCCTGACAAGGTTTCAGGTGCGCCAGTAATAAATTCCTGACCTGCAGGAAGGTTTATTTGCTTTCTGATAATAACAAAGATTTTAAATTAAAAAGAAAAAAGAAAAAGGAAAAAAACGCAGCACCTCTACTCCTTGAGGAGCACTGTGAGAAAACTACAGCAAAGCAGTAGCAGAGAGGCAGATACCTCCTCAGCTTGGCTATATTGTCTTTGTGATATAGAGTTATATATTCTTTATCA
>VYZR01042660.1:0-30069 GCA_013400675.1 Oxylabes madagascariensis
GTTTTGCTTTCAAGCCAGTACACTGTGTTTGGAGGAAACTGAGCTGTTCTCCCGTTTGATGTGTCCAAACTGGATGGACTGGAGCAGTCAGTAACTTGTCCATACAGAAAGTGAGAGTGAAAAACCTTTGGTGACTTATCCTACACTGCAGCACTTGGAATTTGGGAGTTGGTTTAGACTTCCTTGCTCTAATCAATCCATATGCACAACTGAGATAGTTTGGCTGGGGAAAAAAAAGAAATTAAAAAATCTTCCAAAGTTCTGGGAGAGCAAAAAATTGAGCTGTAAAGTCCAGATGAGGCAGAAGTAGATATCATCTCTGCACAGTGGTAATTGACTTTGAAGACACTATTCATCTGAATTACTCAGTTTGCAAGGGTTCCCATCCATTCCGTCTTCACAGAGGAATTCAATGTATTCAAGAGTAAAGACGTACAAAGAACTGATTTTTCTGTCATTTGCACAACCCAAATGAGGAAATGTAAAAAGGAATCATTTCACATCAAGCTGAAGCAATTTATGAAATTCATTCAGGGAAATTAAAGTAAAAAAATCTTTCTCATGAAACCAAAGACTTTCATTATCCATTTTTAATTAATTTAAAATAAAATAGATGTCTTGTTGTTATATAATGTAGAAATACTTCATTCAAAGGCATTGAGAAAAAATACCCTAGTTTAGATTTTTCTCCGAAGGATTTCTTTTTCCAAAACAATTTCTCAACTCAAAATTTATTCAGAACTTTACTTCAATTAATAGCTTCATTTTTCTGATGGGAAATGTTTAGAGGAAAGCCTTCCCCAAGTCTGGGTGGTTCTGGATGTTCCTGAGTGCTTGCTTTCCTTTGTGGATTGATGTTGTGCATGGATGGGCACTGCCTCCTCACAGCTCTTTCTGAGGTACAGCATTGTCATCCTCAGCGCCCAGGAGGGCAGAGGCAGGTGGTGGTGACCCCTCAGTGCTGTGCACAGCAGCATCTTCTCCAGGAACCAGCTCCCACTGCGTGATGGGAGCTAACCCTGCACTGTGCTGGCTGGAGCTGTCACTGACTCTCCTTCCACATGGGTTTTGGGGACGATTCCTTGCTTTGGATGAGCTACGGGGTGCAGACAGGGTTTGGAAATTCAATCCCAGAGAAGATCTCTGCAGAGGAGGTGTTCCAGAACCTCACTGTAGCCATGGAAGTCTACTTCAAATTCATGGGGATTTCCACAGAGGTCTTAACTCTCAGCATTCCAGCCTTCCTCTGTCCCAGCCTTCCATGCTGAGGATCCCTCTGCACCTTGGACTAAAGCTGGGCTCGCTGTTATTGATACCACATCCCTGGAAGTGTCCAAGGCCAGGTTGGATGGGGTTTGGAGCAACCTTGTCTAGTGGAAGGTGTCCCTTCCCATGGCAGGGAGTAGGAATGAGATGGTCTTTCGGGTTCCTTCCAACACCCAAATCATTCTGGGATTCCATGTCCACAGGGAAATTCATTAGCTGTGTTCACCTTGATGAAGAGGAAGTCTGTGGGCTCCTGGAGCAAGCCCGTACCCGCTGTGACACCGCAGCCTGGTGCTCCATCTTCCTGCCCCATAAAGCACCGCTTGTCACATCTGGAGCTCCCTGCTCCAGCAGCCTTTACTGCATCCTTCATTTTGATGCCTTGTTCCAGGTTTTAAATAGCTGCGAGTCCCCCATTGCTCATTAGCAGGCTCAGAGAAATGGCTTTTATAGACCCATGTATTAAACAAATAAAAGACGTCAAGGAAACTTAAAAACACATCCAGCTGCTCGCAGATTTACTGCGCCAACATTAAACTCTCATTAAATGTACTTTTATAAGGGGTGGCTTTATTTTTTGACTCTGAATACCTGTGACAGCGGGAAGTGGGGGTTATCGAGATATACGGGCTAAATGAGAACATTTATCGGCGTGAGGTTTATTGGGCACATCGCGGTGACAGAGCAGAGCGTGCCAGGTGTTTTGTGGGCTGTCACGCAGGAAGGCGCTGCCGGCCTCGCTAACAGGGAGTTTATGAAGCAAATAAACATTTCCTTGCTGTCTGCCTTCCTTGCTTCCCCCCCACCACAGTCTCTTTGTCTCCTAGGAAGTTATGCTAAACGTTTCAGGGCATTAAAAATTGCACTATTTTATCAAGAGGATGTGTTTGTGCATCCGGAAGTAAGCTCGTCTCAAGTCCCACGTTTTGAACTCTGAGGCAGGTGAGATGGGGATTTCACAGGGTACAAACAGAACAGTTTGACTTGGAAGGGACCTTAAAGATAATTTCATGCCACCCCCTGCCATGGGTAGGGACACCTTCCACTGTCCCAGGCTGCTCCAAGCCCTGTCCAACCTGGCCTTGGACACTCCCAGGGATCCAGGGGCAGCCACAGCTTCTCTGGGCAGCCTGTGCCAGGGCCTCCCCACCCTCACATGGAAGAATTCTTCCTAATATCTGCTCTAAACCTGCCCTCTGCCAGTTTGAAGCCATTCCCCCTTGTCCTGTGACTATCCCAGCAGGTCCCACCATTTCCCAACAGTCCTGCACAGAAATACCTTGGAACCAAATGTTTTTGCCTCTGGTCCTTATTGCACCAAGGCCAAAGGTGCCCCATGAGGTTTGCAGAGGGGGTGGCTCTTACCTGGCTCCCACAGCCTGTGCTGGCAGAGGTTTTGAGGGACACACCTACAGGACACAGCAGTGACACCTGTGTTGGCACCTCTCTTTCTCCCTCACTGCCGAGGCAGAGCAGGGAATCTGCTCACTGCAGCACATGTACTCATCAGATGCTAGATTGATATGGACAAATGTGAACAAACCAAATTGGTTTATGCCATATTTGAATTTTTATCTGCAACAATAATCTGTTTATTAGTGAATAAATCAGGGTATTAAATACTAAACCCCTGTCTTTGATGCTGAAAGTCACTGCACCCCAGAGTGCTGGAGGCTGAGGGAGTGTGCTGAGCCAGGCCTGGGACATGCTGCTCATCTTCTTCATCCTTCAGCTGGTACAGATGTGATAAGAGTGAGGACAGACCTGCACTCTGACCCAATGTAACCATCCTAGTTCTCTGAAAACAGTATTTTTTCTAATATGGCTTATATATATTCCATTTCTTGTTTCAAGCAAAAAGTGGTTTGATGGCAGAAGAAAGGATTTATGTCTTTGGGGCCCAATTTTCTGAATACTGCACAAAAATATACATGCAATTCTTGGCAATAATTGAGATTTTGTATGCAAATTGGGTCATTCTGTGTGTGTAATTGCCCTTTCAATGCATAATTGCCCGTGGGCAGGTTTTGCAGAAGATCATATCAACTGCATGTGCTGATAAGTCGCACATTTTTATTCACTTCAGGAAATGTGCACAGGCAGGAATTTAAAACCAGACACCCAAGAGGGCTGGGGACTCCTTAGCAGTCTGGAAACAATGACTGTTCGGGCTGTAATCAGCAGGCAGGATTTGGTGAAGATTATGAACCTGAGAAATGGAATAAATATTTGTGATGGATGTTGAGGACATCCCGTGGCACCGGAGGGGACAGCAGGAGCCTTCCGCAGGCCCGGCTCACATTAACCCTTCCTGCTTCTGTGCAGGATTCAAGGGAAAGGCGAATACTCCTTTATTAATTAGCACCCCTTAATCACTTTGCGGGGAGGATGACATTTGGACAAGCAGCCCATCCCTCATCCCCTGTGGAAACCTGCTTCTCCATGCACAGCAGAGAGCAGAGCCCGCTGAGAGTTAAGCCCGTGCTCAACTTTAAGCGTGTTTGTTTTCTGTTCCAATTAATACAAATGCTGATTACTTAAGAGCTTTGCTGAAATGGGTCCAAAGCACCAGAATGGCCTGAATGAGAGAGGCATTTTGATATCCTGATTAGAGAAAACCTGTTCCAGGGTCTTCAAGGAATATCTACAGAATTTTTGTGAGCCATTTTCCCTTCCGCAATCTTTCTACCTAAGTTTTAAAGACACTTTTACTGAAGATTTACTGATAGAAACCTTCTACTGAGTGCATTTGATTGCTCCATATTTCAGAAACAATGTGGGAATGGAAAAATCTCTCTCTTTAGGCTCCATTATCTTAGACTCCTGTTGTCAGCATGGAGTTATAAAGAACCAATACTACCTTTAAACACCGAATAGCTTAACTGCTCAAAACATAAAATGAAAGCACTAAACATATCAGTTTTGTGTAAAAAACCCTGCACTTTTTCCCTTGTAATAAACAAATAGATATATAACAACAGCCAAAATAAACCAGGTAAATGTTTCGGCTCCTCTTCTCGGAGTGCTGGGCTGTAAGTGCTGGATGAAAATCCATCACTGTGGGACTTTAGCCTCCAGACTGGCAATGAGGGTCGCTGTCTATTCACAGCCTCCAGTGACAGAGTGGGTCATTTCCAGGGTTAGCAGTGAGGAAATATTATCCCTGGAATTAGGATCCCCTCGGCAAGGGTGTGTGTCCAGCAGAGCTGCAGGGAGCACAGCCTGCTCTCCCATTTTCTGCTGCAGTCCACGATCGTCCCGGTTGACGATTAAATTCTTCTGGGCAAACCCTGTCTGTTTGTGATAAATTTGATAAGATAAATGATTTTTCTAGACAAAGGAAATGCAAGATATCTCATCTATCTGGACCGAAGATGCCATTTGATATAGTGCCACATGGGAAATTATCAGCTCAGCTGAAGCGCTGAGAATTTATACAGGAGCTGTGAAGTGGGAACAGCACTGGCTAAAGGGGAGCCCGTGACAGGGAGCAGCAAAAGGGGAATTATCACTCTGAAGTGAGGTTACCAGCAAACATCCCTGAGGATCAGGACTGGATCTGAACATATTTCATTTCTGCATTGACCTTGGAAGGGAATGATGAGAGTGACAATGACACTCGGAGCTCACGCGATGGAAGGTGCATCCTCAATGCAAACCAGGATGGGGCTGTTAACTGAGGACTGACCTTGACAACTGCAGCAATAGAAAAGGGATAAAATACAATAATATATAATGTATGCACAAGTACTTATGGAGCAGGAGTGAGAATTTCAGCTTTTTGTTGGAAATGACTGAGGAGGAGAAAGACCTAAATGTGCTTGGGCATCACAGGTTAACCATGAAGTGGCAATTATATGGTTTCAAGGAAAAAATGATCAGATATACCCAATTCACTTTTCAGTTAAGGCTACAGGTCTAGAAAAGCACTAATTTAATTTTACAAAGGTAGGCCTGACCTCATCAGAATAGGGTGTACAGTTCTCTTCCCCCAAGAGTGAGAGGGAAGAATTCAAACAGTAAATGGTGCCATAAGGGGATTTAGGACAATCAGAGGAATGCAGGGACTGCCCAGCTGAGAGAGGAAAAAAGCACTTCGTTTAGTTAGGTAAAGACTGGGAGTGGAACATAGGGAGGGGCAAACCCTCAAGGAGAAAATTGCTGCTGAAAAGAAATAACAGTGATGGGCACGAGGACAAATGACTTAAATAAGCCAGGTGTTAATTTAGGCTTGAGATAAGAGGAAAATCAATGTAGTAACAAGTGGGGGCAAACCCCTTTAACAGTAACGTGAAATAAAGCATGAATGGTGTATTACAAAGTTTTTAATGGAGCTGGAGGAGGACCTGGGTGTCAGGATCAGGGTTCCTATGTGGTGTTTTTTGTGTAGGACTGAGCACTGTGGCTGCAATGTGCTGTCTAATGGCAGCCCAGGGGCATGTAAAGATTTCTGTCTTTAGGGAAGTTTGAGGAATAGCAGCTCACAAAACAGACACCTTTAAAGGTAAGACAGGGGATTCATGTCTGAGGAAAACTATTTGGGATTACCATTGTACACTTGGTTTTAAGCCTCTAAGCCATCCATGGAAAGAGGCAGAGATTGGATTGTGGGAGTTACCTGCCCTGATTGAGGGCTCTGTGTAGCCAATAGCCCTGCTGGGCAGCCCGTGCTCAGCGTCAGAGGAGAGGATACTTACAGAAAATACACATTTTTGCCAAAACTGGACTCTGGTCATGAATGATTCATGAACAGAACACAAGGCTACATTCATCAGATCATTTATATGTAAACCACTAGTTCCAGCAGCTACAGAAATGAGCCCAGATGCCGCAGGTCAGAGCTGGAATGAGCCTCTGGCAGTGGGGAGGATGCTCTGCTGGTGCTGCCCGGGGCTGCGTCCCCATTAGCCTGGCACAGCCCCTCGGTGGCAGGGCATGAGGTGCTTATGCTGCTGAGCAGTTCGGGCCTTCCTGGCTGCCAGCAGCTGCTGCACAGCCCTGGCTGGGGTCTGCTCACCTGGGGCAGCCTCTGGGCCTGCTGAGCTCACTGCAGGAACTTTGATTTGAGCAGTGATGGCAGAGCTCACTGAAATCCAAACGCCAAAATCCTTGTTCCCACCATGACTGGGCTGTGCTGGGACAGGAGGGGACCATGAGTGTGCTGATCTCACATTTACTGCAGTTTTCTGGGGCAGAAGGAGGCTTTCAAGGTCTGCCTGCAGATCTGCTCACAGCAGAGATCAAGGGCAGTGGCACCTGAGCACACTGACTGAGTAAAGCAGAGTGTTTTCACGGAGGTTTAAGGTTGGGAGGTTAAACCACAGCCAACACTAATTACTGTGCTTATGTTAGTCTCACTGATGTCCATTCCTTGCTAAAATGCAGTCCAGGGTCTCCAGAAACTTCCCACAAACTGCAATGAGTAAACAACTGCACCTAGAGAAAGAGGGGATGAGACCTCGCCTGTCTCTTGGTGTTTGCCCTGCCTAAGACAGCCCCAGTCTTATGGAGCTATATAATTAATCCAAAAAATTAGTTCTCCCTCATCCTTCGTGAGGTCTGCCTCTTTCTATTCACTTTCCATGTAATGTAAGCATTTGCCCAGGGCCTGGTCAACTAGCAAACGAAAAATAACCTTCACTAGTGAAAAAAGTAACCTTCACTAGTATTGATCTGCCAGTTTAGCTGCAGAAGAGTCCTGAACCTCCTGCAGAACATAAAAGACAGCAGAAATACATTTCACCTGCAAGTAAAGGGCTTGGAACCCATGAAATTTAACTGCATGTGCTCACCCACCCCACTCACCTTGTACCAAGCAACTCTACCAATTAGCTTTTTAAAACCTCTTTCTGTATAGGGAATTAGATGAGATGGACAGTTGGTCTGACCCAGTAGTGCTGCTGTTATTTTTTTATTAGAGATAGGCTGAGTTAATAGCAAATTTATACCAGCTTCCAGCTGGAGCTGCTCCAAGGCTGTGCAGCTGCAGAGTGATAAGACCAGGGGGGAATTTGTGTTCCAGGCAAGAGTCTGGCTTCCCTTCTGCAGTGCTGGACCCCCAGGAGGATTTTGCAGAACAGGCAAAACGTCTTGTAATATCACTGGGAGAGCCAGACAAATCAGTTGCCCATATCTACCTGCAGATGATCCGTGTTGGATCTGGGAAATGAGCCAAGAGGCTTTCTGGGCATTAAAAATGGGAAAGTGATCTAACAGGAATGTGATCTAACGCTCTGCTTCCTCCTGGCCTTGGAGACAAGCATGTGAGGTGACCCCACTGTGCTGAGCCTATTGGGAGGGCAGAACTCCTGTCCTCAGCCTTGTGCCCTGGTTGTCCTGCTGGAATTAGCAAAACCCAGACCACAGGCTCCCTGCTGGGACTCCAGCTTGTGCTTTGTGCCCCGTCCCACCCCGGGGCTGCTCCTCTGCCACAGCCTCCTCATTTTCTGCAGAGCATTGTTATTTTTCCATTCCCTTTGTCCTGGCCTCTTGCCTGTGGATATGGACACTTGCAAAATGTCTCACCACATCGGTTTCCTACTCACCTGGTTTTCCTACTCTTGCTTTCTAAATTGCTTCCCTTTGCATCTGCCCTTCCTCAGGCCTCTTATTAACATCAGCTTTCCCTTCATGGACTGTTTCCTTCCTCCTCTGGTACTTCCAGCTCCCTGCTCTATCTATCCCTGCTGCTCACCCAATTATTTTTAGCTCTTTTCGCACACCACTGCATTGATTCCAGCCCTCCCCAGCAATTTTTAAAAGACATCCTGTCTCCAGCCTACCTTTGCATGTAGCTTATACAGTTAAACATAACAAGTGTTCTCCTCTGAATAGAGGCTAAATAGAGTTAGAAAGGGACCTTTTAGACACATCCCTCATGTCTTCTTTTGGCTGTCCAGATGTGGGTTGATGTGTTGACATTCTCCTTAGCAAACACATCAGGCTGTCTGCTGTGGATAACTTCAGAGATCTGGCAATTCCCTGAATTTTTAGAAATAACTTATATTTGCTATCAAGAGTTTCTATGGCATTTGCTCTTAAAGCTGTTTCATATCTGCCTATATCCACTATGGGTTTTCAGTTTCCACGTTCATATGTTAAGAGAGAAATGAAGCAAGCAAAAATGCCCTTTTTGATGCTAATCTACAGAGTTCCAATAACCAAATATTTCTTTTTAAGATGGTAGAGGCAGTGACTGTCTTCTAATTCACAACGTTATTTCCTCTCCGAAATTTTCACAGCACAGGAGATTGTTGCTGCCAACACATGCCAAGAAGTTTGTTAATTGTCATCCCTACCTTCCAAAGCTGTTATTGAGCCTGAAACCACTGCAGTGATAGCTGAGCTTGTTTGCAGTGTGAATATTACAAGTATTTTCCCCACAGTTCTGCACTGCCTTCTGGTCCTCACTTCAGTGTTGGCTAAGCTGTCATTTACAGGAGTGATGCTGTCATTACAATATTTGATATTTTTCTGAGTGTAGCTGTCGTTGAAAGCACATTATGTACTTCCTAAGGAAACTTGCTATTTATTTCTTGCCATGAGGTTGGTGGCACTGCCAAGTAGCAGGTGTGGATAAACTCACCTGTGGGTTCAGCATGGCTGGAGCATCAGGCAGACAAGCTGCCACTGGCCTGGGACAGCACCTGGCAGAGGCACATCTTTGTTTGTGTTGTATTGCACCTCCAGACATCCCAGATGTTCTGCAATGGGCACTGTCAGGTGGTTTTTACAATCTTTGATAGTAATTCCCTAAGCCTAGAGACTGGGCTGTTGATTACTTTTTTTTTTTTTTATTATTTTTTTTTAATTACAATTTATGCTGTTTTGTTTTGTTCTCATGGCTTATAGAATCATAGAATCATTTAAGTCGGGAAAGACTCTAAGACCACAGAGCCCAACCACTAACCCAGCACTGCCAAGCCTGGTGTCCCATTTACACATCTTTTACCCATCACAGAATCACAGAAATGTGTGTTCTTACAGGTCAAACCACAATACTCACCCTGCCTGCCCCATAGCCCAGCCCCCTGGTTTGCTGAGAAAGACACTGCAGACCTTCCCAGTTTACCAGATCATTTCTCTTTCCCACTGGGAGATTTTGTTTGTTCCTTGCAGGGCTTTGCTGGCTCCAGATTTTGCAGAGCAGTCACAAGATTTCCTCTGGTCTTCCATTCCAGCACATATCCTTATTCCAGTTACACTGATGGATTTCAACTTTGGGAAAACTGCTGTTGAGTCTTCTGTGTAGTGTTTGACTCTTGTTTTTCTAAATGCTGGAAGTTTATTTGCCAAAACCAAGTTTCAGGTAGTTTCTGTCTGTTTGCTGCTTTCTAAAAGTGGTTTTTCCACTTAACTTTTGCTTTTCCTATTAAAAATCTTCCTTTGTTGATCCCTGAGAGGGGCTCCAGCTGCTGTGACCTGACCATATAAACCTTGATGAATGAATGAAGTGTTTTCCTCTCATTTCTTTGAGAAGCCACTTTGCCTTCATGATCCATCTCCTTCCCCTTGTCTTGATTTGTGTGGCACTTTCCAGCACTGTTCTTTGTTTTATGAAGAATTTCTTCTGCTGCTTTTGTGAGGGTATTTTGGAGAAGCTGATGGTGCTGTATCAATCCTCTCACACACTCTAGATGACCTCCCCTACCCTGACTTTGGGTTCATTTACCTGTAAACTGGCAGGGGCTGGAACTGCTCGATCCCATCCTGCAGGAAGACGTGTGACCTGTAAATCAAAGCCTTGTAGCAGCTGATTTATTCTTTAGTTCAAATTGAAATTGATCCTGTGCTTGTTTTACAGCTTTCACTGTCAGTTTGGTTAATGAATTAGGATTTTATTTGGGTCTGCAGTTCAGTCCCATACCTTTCCATGCAAATTCTGATTGCTTCTCCCCTCACTCAGTCCATACCAGAGGTGGTTCTGCAGCTGCAGCTGATAGTGGGGTAAATGTCACCAATCTTTCACCGTTTGCATTTTCATAATCAAGTCAGTTATTTTTGCTTTTCCTCGCAGTGGTTGACTTTTCTCAGCAGAAATCTCCCATTGTTTAGAGGAATTCATGCCTGGGTTTTCATTAGAGTCTGGAGACAGCTACAGACCTGACCCTGCCTCCCCTCCCCAGAGCTCTTTGTAGGTGTGTGATGGTAGATAAATTACAATCAGCTCACTGGAAACCTGGCTGTAAGCAATTCCTCTGACATGCAAATTGCTGAAAATTATTGGTTGTGTAGACACTGTACTAACACCAAATCATCCACATTACCCAAACATTTAAAACTCAGTGCAAACTGGTGCAGGGGCATTGCTGCTCCCAGCAGGACTTGGCTGCTGGAAGGGAGTGCAGCTCTGGAGAGGCAACAGATGATATTATATTTATTGTTTTATGGATCTTAGGGCTCATCATAGGTTTATCCAGTGCAACGTCCTCGATATTTGCCTGCATGCTGGGATCACAGCAATTCTGCCTCTCCCTGGGTGCCTCTCACCTCGTGTTCTCCTTGGGGGTGTCCAGTGCTCAGGCAGCTCCCACCCCACAGCTGGGAGCTCTTGCAAGAGNAAGAAACTGTAAAGCAGAGGCAATGTGCTAAAAGAGTTACAAAATAAGGGTGAAAGCTGAAAGTTGTGTTGGGATTGGCACTGAAACTTGCTGACCTCTGTTTTGCTCTAGGGCCAGAGCTCCACACTGAACTGAGGACAATGTGGGATTTCCTGCCTCTGGCAAACATCCACAGGGGACAGCAGCATCCTTGTCAGCCTCCTCCTTCAGACCACTGATTGAAAGACTAAGAGTGGACCAACTGCTGAACCTCGGTGTCAGATGATTTAAATTGCAGCCTGGGGAGCAGCAGAAAGGCTTTACCTGGCTGCCTCTGCTGTCCCTTTTCTGTTGGTAATTTTCTTTCCCAATGTTTTGGAAGTGTCTCTTTCTCCTAGCCCTGAGTGAGTGTTAAATCCTGACATTCCAGTTGAAACTGTGTGCGCAGCATCAGCTCTCCTCCCCCTTGGATCACATGCACGGCCTCTATTTATAGCAGGAGCGAATTTTTGTTCTTATGCATCATTCCAGCCAGCAGAAAGCAAAACAGAAGGAGAAGCTGATGTAGGAAAATGTTCCCTCAAGTTAGATTTTTCAACAGAGAAAGGAGCGACAACCTCCTGCCCTTTGCAGTGCCCTCACACCCCACAGTCTCCATCCAGAATCCTCCACTGGCCACTGTGCCATGGCCAAGTTCCTCCTGGAGGCCACCACACCACAGTAATGAGCACATTCAAATTGAGCCAAGTGTATTTAGTTTTAAGAAGACTGGCATAAGTCATCTTTATTGAATATAATTTAGTTTTAACATATTGCTCTGTGCTTGAGTTATTATCTTCACTGTGCTTGGAGAAATAAATTACATTGAAGCCTTTATTTTTGACCTGTGACATCAATACACGCCATGGACAGATTCCAAAATCTTATCAGCTTTGGCATGGCTATTAAATTACAGTGGTGAACAAACCTCTTTAGAAATGAAAAATGCTTTTGGAGCTTTGACCTTTTACATTTCAATTCGTAAAGAGCCCAGTGCAAATGGGAAATGCTGATCAAAATCCAGTTACTTTAATCTTCCGGGGTGTCCTTTCTGCAGAAGAAAAGAACAAAATGTATCTTCTTGCTTTGTAGCCCTTCAGATCTTGACACCAAACTTTGCCTGCAACTCTGGGGTTTGGTGGTGGAAGCGTGAGAGCACAGAACAAATCAGCCAGAGTCACAGAATTTCCACAAAGAAACCTACTGCAAATAAAGATATTGGACATTAAAATTGGACAAAGGCTGTTCTGCTGCAGATGAGCTGTGTTCATTGGTGTTCCAAGAGGATGTGTGAGGATCTGCAATATTTTTACCTCTCCTCCTCTTCCCTGAGAATGCACCGAGGCTTTTTCTACCTGAAAGACAAGGAATTGTACCCAAATGGGTATTTTATGTACTCTTAACCCAAGTATAAGTATTTTAAAGCCAGTACACCAAGATTTGGTTTGTTTTCTCACTTCTCCCACTGTCTTCACAGAACCATTTTCTCTTTTTTAAAAATTTCTGCCTGATTCCTTGTGCAGTACATGGGGATGCACAGCCAGATGGGGAGTGACACTGGGGCAAAGGACACGGTTTGGGGACAACATTGCAGAGCTCTGAGTGTCACTTGGCTGAGGTATACAGCAAAATGAACCAGGTTACAGAAATAATATCCCCATGGTATTTACCTTCCCTTGCTCTGTTCAGCCACGTGAAGCACAAGGTTTAGCTGCCTCTGCTCGTGGGGGAAGGATGAGGGCGTTCCCAAATCTCCACAGGCAGCCAGAGACATCACAGTGCACGGCTCTGGGGCACCTTTAAAGTGGTGAAAATTCATTCCCTTCTCATCAGTCCTCTGGCTGTGCTTGCTTTCAATATTATTTCATAGTGCTTTCTGTTTTTCTTACAACTTTTGGAGGGAGACACTTTTTCTTCTGCTGTTGAGAACAAAACCACAAATTACACTGAAATTAATGAATACAGCTGGACAAAGACTCGGTTGCTCCTTATAAAGCTTTAATTAAACTGTAGCACTACAGAGAGGCAGAGGAGTTTCTGGGTTGTTTGTGATGTTTCAAGTGAGTAATTCTACCCTAGGACATCCATCAGCAATGCTCATTTAAATTCCACTTTAATCCCATATTACCTTTTCAGAGCCAGGGAAAACCTTGACATGCCAAAGAAGGGACAAGCCAGTTTCTTTTGTTGAATCAGAAAACAGGGATGGCCCCAACAGCCTGGGGCACAGAAAGGTCCCTAGAATTGGGAATGCAGAGAAGATAATTGAGTTTACTGATGCACCAAATGGGATTCACATTTCTAAATGAGCAATTACGGTCAATAAATTCACCCAGGACAAGTAGGATGTTGATTTTTTGGTAGTGGTTTATTCTAGGTACCACATTGGACCTAAATTATGGACAGCAAATGGTTAACAAGTCTGCAAGGCTGGTCTGTTGGACAGAGAGCTAAAATAAAGCACGTGCTGCAGGAAAAGCCTAATGTATGTAAATTGAATGCCAATTGATTAAACATATTCATTGAGGTTTCACTTCTAGGTCATAAGTAATGTATCTATTACATACTTGTTAAACCTCATTAAATAATTGCCTAGTGGTATTTAACATGCAATAAGTATCCCCTGAAATTCAGCTAAAATGTATTCCTGCATTTGCTTAGGAACTCGCCTGAGCGAATTGATTGAAGATTTGAATAAAAGGGATCTGCTGTACGGTGGTGTGAGATATCCCAGTAAATCTGCTAAAAGACACAGAGTATCTATGCAATTATCCATGTAATTCCATGCAGAGGGAAGGATTAGTCACTACAAAGCTGAGCTCAGGGATGGAGTGCTGGAGTCTGCAGGACAGAAGCAGAAGAGGAGAGCGAGAGACCTTGGAAGAGTTTTCCAAGGTGTGTGGACTTGGAGCTGCAAATTTTACTTTTATTTTCATGGGTAAAAAATGTTTGCTACAAATCTCAATGTTTATCCCCAGGTACAGGGCTCACTTGTTGCTGGTGAATTATTAGCAACGTCTTGCAGTCACAGGCTCTGGAGCGAAACAGCTCCAGTCACCTCACAAACATAAATTAAAGACTCGTGGGGTCTGTGGGAGGCAGCCACTTTATATCATCCATTGCTCATCGAAGGCATAAGCAAACTCAGGCACTGAGTTTAAATTATTTGCCTAGGCTGTCTCAGGAAAATCGATGGGGAACATCAGCCAGAAAATTCAGACGTATCTGCCTCTCACCTGGGGCTGCTCCAGGTAACTCCCAGCGAGGGCCTCAGCCTGGGAGTGCCAAGTGCCCCTGTTCTGCTCCTGCAGAACAGACACTCCAGCACAGCCTGGAAACTTCCCATTCCCCTCAGCCCAGCTCACTGGGCTCCTCTGCAGCCGGAATTAATCATGAGCAGCAAACTGAAAACAAAAACAAAGCAAAAAACCCCAAACAAACAAAAGTAAAAACATGTTTATCAGCTACAGCCTAATTTTTGATGGATCACTGGGATGTCTGCTTGTGGCACAAATGACCAGCCTGTGCAATTGATGGTCCTTCCTTTGCTGCTCAGGATGTTGGGCCAGGTCCTTGGCAGGATTATTCTTCACAGGATCTTCCTGGAGAGCCCCTCTGAGCCCCAAGGCAAGGGGAAAACACCCCTTTTCAAAGCTCCTCACTCCTCTGAGCTCTTTCAGTCACCAGAGAGTCCTGGGGACATCCAGCTGGAGATGGCATCCCACCAGCACCTCCCCCCTCCCACACAGATCTGATCTTGTAATTAAACCACTTTAATCAGCCCATGAAGAAACTCAGACCGATTCCTGAGAGACCAGAGAGACAGAAGTGTGACAATGACTAAGAACCCTAAATATCTAATTTTTTTTTTTGTGATATTTTATAGACTTGAGTTAGAAATGTTGCTGAAACCTGCTGATTTCCCCCCTCCAGCTTTATCTATTTTTTTTAAAGCTTGCAAGGAATTTCTAGCCACAACTCTAGTTAGGAGGATGAGAGCAAACACACGGGGGAGCACTTAGACTGTAACAGCCAGAGTACTCCACACACCCGGCTCGTGTACCTGAAATGACCATTTCAGTGCAAAACCTGCCTTTTCAAAACCCCCATTTGTTCTGAAGAGTTCACCTTTTCCCAGAAACCAAAAGTACCACGTGGAATTTTCTAAATGCCAGGACCACGGGGTGACCCACTCTGTCTCTCTGCAAGAAAAGAGGAACACTTTTAGGAAGTCTCAGTATTCTCCACAACAAAGAAATGCTGAATTTTGAAGCCTGTTTCCTCTAAATGCCTTTAAAAAAAATTTACTCCCAGCTCTACAGTTGGAAATGTCTTTCAACAAACCTTTGCATTTATATTGGGTTGCCTGTTTGCCTAATCTTCGATGTCCAGCTCAGCAAACTCCCCTGTTTGGAAAGGTATCTCCTAAAATACAGATTTGAGACTTAAAAGAGGGTATTTAGTGTGTCCACCATATGAGCAAAGCACTTGGCCCTCATAATAAATTCCCTGCATTTGCAGAGTTTTTGTCATGTTTGCACAGTAAACATTTGTGAAATCGATTTAATGGTTTAATTTTTCCAGTGCTTGTGAAGATAGGTACTTCAGGAACATTGCTTAATACACAGCCAAAGCATAAACCCAGCCACTGAACAGTATTATATAATTAAATTTCTATTTAATGGTGTTTATGCTTCTGTTTTGAAGCTGGGAATGTGATATATGCACATACTTCACAACAGGTGTGTTGTAATGTTATTAGCAGGCAATGATGCTAACGCTTCGAGTTCCTTTAATTTGTGCATTATTAAAGAATCCTTGCCTCATTCTCACATAACAAATTCCAGAATTACCTTCTCAGAGGTAAATACCACAATGCTGGAATAACTATTGCTTCTTTGCAGCCATCAGCTGTGCCACAAAGCTCTCTGTAAGACACAGGTGCAGCACTTCTCCATCCTTCCCAGCCTCGCCCACAACTCAGTTTGTGTTTAATAGGACCCAAGAGAGAGCAGAGACGAAGAAAAAGGGTTTTTATGCACATACTCACAAACACAGTAAGGAAATAACACAGGAAATAACTTTCCTCTGGCTCTCTGCTGGAACAACAAAGGGTTCTGAGGCTGAGGAGGAGTGTGGCTGAAGCGAGAGGAAGGCAGGCATTTTTATTACCTGGCAAAGTGAGGAGTTAATTGAAAGGAGTAACACATTTCACTTATTTATATCATCAGTTGTATTTTACTGGTAACACTCCAGAAATGGGATAAAGGTCTTATGGTGAGCAACCTCAGGCACCAGGGACATAGAACTTCTAGCATTTGTAGGATTTTGATGAGTTCTGGGGTCCTTGGAATCATGGAATCATGGGTTATTTTGGTGGAAAAAGCCCTCTGAGATCATCAGGCCCATCCACTAACCAAGCACTGCCACGTTCACCACTGAACCACATCCCCAAGTGCCACATCCACACGTCTTTTGAACACCTCCTTGGAAGTCCACAGGCAGGCTGTTGTGTCTACACACCTCTGGATGCTCCTAAGGCTGTGTTTATGAATGTTTCCAAATGAAAAATAAAACTATTTGTCTTTCTTGCACTGATGCTTATTTGCAGTCAGCAGGGTTAATGGAAAATTGTTACCATGATGATTTAAGAATGGGTTTTACAGAAAAACAGAAAGATCTGGTGGCTCTTTCATCACGTGGTTAGAAAAAAAAATCTTTACATTATTTTTGCTGTGGATGAGTTCAATATCCTTAACAAAACAAGGTCAATATCATGATCTGCATTGTTGAAATATGAAAACAGAACCAAAGTGTGCTACTTCTCTGGGGTTATGCACTGTCACAGCCTGCTGATGGAGTGGCAGGTACATCACAGGTGTGACTTTCTCATTAGGAAATACCTGGAAAGCAAAGAGAAATGGTACCCACTTTAATCAAATAAATGAGCTAAAAATATTGTGGTGATAAAATGCTGCTTAATCTGATCTCGTGGACAAAACTGCTCTGTGCTGTAAAAAATAATCATCGTTTCTCTCCAGCCTATTACACTTCTTTGTGTTCCTGCAGCAGAGCGGAGAGGGCAGGAGCTCTCAGAAATTTCCATCTGCAACGAGGTTTCAAACAGTCTCAAACAAACATTTCCTGGGAGAGAGAGCACAGGCAGCAGTTCCCTTGTGAGGGGAAAGGGAATAACGGAGACAGAGCGAGGCTGGCGGTGGGATGCTCCAGGACCAGTGAGCCAAAATAAAGATTTCGACAGCCAAAGGCATCAGTGAAATTATAAATCATTTCAGGAGTCTCTTAAGGAGCTGGGTGGAGTGCATTCCAGGGATCAGCTCAGCTCAAGTAAGCAGAAGGTGAAGCGTAGTGAAAGGAAAAAGGGAACAATTTAAACTGCTCATGTGTGGCGTCGGTCTTAAATTAACTGTAGGGAGTCAGGAGAGCAACAAGGTGTCACTGCCAACAAGGCATCTCTTCAGTGAGCAGTGGTGGCCAGAAAAGTAAACAAAATGCTCGTTTGCATTAAGAAAAAGCTTGAGGAAAGCACAGAATTATTCCTTATCTTTAATATGAAGTGACACCACGCCATGGATCCTCTGCTCAGCTTTGCTCACCAGTCTTATGGGAGGAGAGAGCAGAAATAAAACAGGTCCGGGGAAGGCAATGAAAATGATTAAGTGAATAGAAAGCTGAAGTGTGTGGAAAGATTAAAATATTACAACTATATATCTTAGACATTAGAGGAATAAGAGGCGATGACAGAGAGAAATAAAAAAAATAGCGAAGTGATGATAGAGATATAAAAAATAGCAGAAGGTTTAAATAAGGTAAGTCAAGAGCTCCTATTCCTTGAGCAGGAGGTATATAAGATGAAATTAAAATCAATAGTTTAGACCTTCTGTAGACACTTAGTGATGCTCAAGAGAAGACTGACCTCTGTATAAATGGTGTCCAAGTGTACATTGGAACAGAAACCTGCAACAGGTAAGAACCTTCACAGTCCTGAGCTCAGCCCAGCCACGAGTTCTTGAAGTCTGAATGATTAGAAGGTGTCTGAGTTCATTAATGGATTTACTGCCTCTGTCCCCAGATCAGCATGCAGGATGAATTTCAGCGAAAAATACAATATTATGTATCTCTGCACTATGATAGAGATGAGGGTTGGTAGTTTTTTTTATTCTTTGGAATTAATGAAGTAGAAACCTCTCTGTGTGAAATCTACAGCAACAGGAATTATGCTCAGTGCGTGTGGCAGTAGATATCTGAGATATGTTCCAGACAGACACCCACCTTTTCCAGCAGACTGTTCTAAGTGCTACAAGGTAACAAAGAGCAGATTTCTAAAACACTTCCAGAGCTGTCCAGAACAAAATCAAATGGCTCTGTGTGGGTCAGTGCTGGGAGAGGAGAGCTGACATCTCACCGGGTACCACAGCCCGGCTCCGAGCCAGGAGAAGGCTGGGACCGTCCTCTTCCCAGGAACAGCACAAGAAATCCTGTGCCCAGCCTCACCCCATGGCCCTGGGCAGCTGCCCTGACCCTTTGTCATGGTGAGAGAGAGATGGGAGACTGATGGGAGGCACTGCCATCATCTCAGGATGTAAAACTGGTCCTACTCTTTGGCGTTTATTATAAATTGTATTTCACTGTGCCGACAGCACTCTGGGCTGGGCACTTCCAGGGAATTGTTACACTTCTCCAATGGTTAATCACTTGGCCCTTGGCCTCCAGCCTTATAACTCTCTTTGACACGTCCTGTAATTGCTACTTGGAGAGTTTTATTACTTAATTATGCAATCAGCTATTGCTATTTAACATAGTGCCATCAATGCTTCCCCACCGGCCCCCTCATAAGCCCCCAAACAAGTTTCCCTTTTCAATCACATTTCTCAAAAATTTTCCACAAAGCAATGAACTGCCGAATTTGTGCTCTGATGAATAAGATGTAAAATATTCCAATGTACAAAATCCTCACCAATTTTCAGTGCCTCTCCCACTCCTCCACTCCCGAGCCCTTTGATTTCAGGCTGTGATAATATATGTACTCACATTTACCAGCACTGGCAGAAAGCAGCCAGAGCACCTCATCCTTTTTACTACATCTCCTAAACACAAATTAAGACTCCATCAGACAAGCTGTTGGCTTGTGTGAACATCTGCCTGGCACTTTGTGGGCTGCTTGCAGAACACTCCCAACCCCTGAACTGTGTCCTCCTATGGATCAGTGCCTCAGCCCTTTCCACCCAGTGCACGTTTGGTGCCTCATGAACCATCCCAGCACACTTTAAAGACCAGGTTTGCTGCTGTTGTGTCGCTGGAGGAAGATGAAGAGAACGTTGCCATGCCATTCAGGAGGGTTTGGGTTTGGGGAAGAGCTCTCAGCCACTTACTTACTACTCCTTATTCCGTGGTCCTCCCATCAGGAGAAGCAAGGCTGAGGTTCTGCAGTGGTTCCTGGAGGCAAAAAAAACCACAGCGAAAAATAATTTTAAACCAACTTGGTTGTCATCCCCAGTCCCCAGTGTAGGGTGTGTTGATTTATGACAACCTCCCAAAGCTGCCCCCAGACTGTTTGACAGCCCAGACAGACAGAGATTCTTAATAGCATGAAGTGCAGACCCGTCCCCTTCCACCTCCAACATCTCCCCTGCACCAGGACCACAGCTCCACATAAATCTGCCATGCCTGTGCCAGGGGAATTGTCTCCCGGCCTCCTGCAGCTTGTAAAGGCTGTTTCAGGAGATAGAATTAGTACCTTGATGCTTGGTATTGATCTCCGTTTGATTTATATTCCCTTGATCTGATTTTCTCCTCGGCGTCATGAGTATAAATCAAAAGTAATGCCCACAAGAGTCAGAAGTTACGCTGGCTTTAAACTTGTGCAAGTGAAATTGAGGTTCCTTAACTCCAGGCTTTTCTGGTGAAAAGGGAGGGCAGAGTGAAAAGATCAGCTTCCTGACTCATGGGAATATAAACCAGCCAGTCAGTGTAGGTAGGATGCAGTCTTCAGCCTTCCTCTATTTTATTTCCTGAACCTGGATTTCAGGTGAAAGAATTCCTGGAGTCTCTCTCCTACAGTTAGTTTGGAAACATCCTTGTCTGCGGTAGCCAGAAATCCTCCCTTTTGGACCTCCATGTGGGAGCTGAATTAAAATTTCCTTGTGGGATGCGAGGAGGAATCTTAGGAGGGACAAGAAATATACTTTTGCAATGTGATTTCCAATGTGTGACCATTTTGTGTCGTGTCACTTGGATAAAAACCCACAAAGACACCAAAACTCTATCATCAGTTTTTATTTCCAAGGTAGTCTTTGAGGGTCACTCATGGCCATATTCAAGGGACTGACATGGCCTGGAGATTCTCTTTACAAAATTTGGTGCATCTTTTTAAGGCCACTCTTCAGATGTCCTAAAATATCCATTAATTTATCCTGAATCTCTCCTTACGTGCTGAAGAGCTGCTGAGTAATGGAAAAAGAAGGAAGAGTGGTCTGCATGCACTATAATTCTTCATTGTGGCAGATGCAGAGAGGGTTGAGAGAGGTCTGGGGGGGATCAAGCTGCATCCTCACGGAGTGAAAGTCCACTCCAGGTAATAGAACTGGTGTGAAAAATTTATAAAGGAGAAAGCTTCCAGGGGGTCCCCTGGCAGCAGCCCGGAGGTTCTGATGTGACTGATGGAAAAGTAAATGTGTCTGAGCAAAGGCCAGGGACCATAAAAGGCTTTGTAGAGGAAATGGACCCTCTTAATTAAGTTCTGTGTGTTTTTGCATAGCTGGGAGGCAGAAGTGCTGGACTGTCAGGAGGAGCCACACAACCAGCTCCTCTTTATTTCTCCTCCATGACCAGGTATTCTTCAGCACCTTCCTCTCAGCACTCTCTGACAAGGCACAGAGTGAAATTTTAGTAGAAGCATTGAAAGGTTTTTTTAAAATTTTATTTATTTTAAAACCCAACAGTTAAAAAGCAGGTACCTGTGGGTGTAGAGCCAATTATTCATATAGTATCAGTATTGCCATAGCTTGCTTAAATTTAATTTAAATATAAATGGTCTACATTTACAACACTTGCTCGGGGAATAATCCCAGCCTCTTTCAGTCCTTTGCCTTTAAATTATTGACTGTCATGCTTCGCCCTGGAGTGAAGGAATAAAGCTGTTAAAGGAATGCATTTGCATGCCAATGGTCTGAGACCACATCAAACCCAGCTCAACAGATTATTTTGAGGTTTTGTCTGATTTTATATTTGTTACACCATGCTTTGAGGGAGCCCTGCTGTTGGGCATCAACACGGCCCAGGGGAAGGCTCTCCACACTCAAAGAGCACCTCGGGGCAGGAGGCAGCAAAGCAGGGAGCACCTGCAGGAGATTTTTGCGATATAATGCAGCGAGTATCACCTCATGGCCTTGGGGAAAGAGAAGGGAATCAACGCAGGCAAAGCAATGCCTGTTCAGTTTGCTGTCAACACACTGTCAGCTCTTTCTTGTATTCCCTGTCTTCTGTTAATGACAAAGGGAAAGGGACCTGACGAGGGATTGGGTTTTTTGGGTTTTAGCCTCGCTGCAGCTCCTGTGAGCAAACACACACAGCACTGCGAGAGGGGTGGCAGCAGTGGGCCCTTTCATTTCAACGATGCCTCATTTCTTAGGGTAAATAAAAACACGTCTGGTGAAATTCCGAAGAGCTCCTGGGATTAGCTGTAGTCTCTGCTGGGAAACCAATTACCCTCAAGCTCCAAAGCTCTTTCAGATTGTGACACTTGCTAAATTGGGTTCAGGGAGCGCTGGGTGGACAAAAAGGTGCGTGTTTTTGTTATTCCGTATCGGAGCGCTCCTGTGTGTGTTCAAACAAAGAGAGGAGGATAGGAAAAAAGCCATTTCCCTTCAAACGCCAGCCTCCATCTCCGAGCGACATCAGACGGAGCAGAGAGAGATCCAGGGACTGGAGGAGATTTGAGATGAGCTTGGCTCGTCGCTGCAGGATGGAAATACGAACGGCTGCCTTTGATTAATGTATGCCCAAGGTCACACATGCAACTGTGGCAGTCAATAGCAATCAGATTAGTGTAATGTATTATTCAGTGTTTATGATGGTGAATTTGTATAGCGCCCGTGAGGCAGCTTTGATCCCCTTGAAATGTTTCCTGAGTGCCCTTTGGGAACGCCACGGAGCCCAGGCAGGCGTGTGGCATCTCCAGCTCACGTTCCTCCTGTCAGCAATGCATAATTACCCACCTCTGCTGCTCCTGCGTGGACACACATCCCGATTTAATTGGCCTGCAATCGGTTACCAGCATGACTTTTTTTTCTGCCCCTAGGTGTTAGGGAAGTAAGGGAAATAATAAAAAGTAATGCATTTAATTGAAGGTCCCAAAGGCTTTCAAAATACTGCTCCATTAGGCTTTGCTATAAATTGGTGATAACTTTATCCATATGCAATCCTGGCCTGTGGATGAGCGTGCAGTGCCCTGTGGGATGCAGCACCACTCTGTGGGATAGGTAGATAATAGAGCATAATTTATACTTTATTTATCAATCTTGCTCTATAGAGTTTTGAAATAATTTTCAGCTCCCTTCATATTTTGAAAAGATTTTTCTAAACAATTCTACATATAGTTTTTGAGTTGTTTTGTTTTGTACTGTTTTTCTCAGTTCTTTGCAGAAGAATTGAGGAACTGAAGATAATTTACTCACATATTTGACATCTTTGAAAATGAACTTCACAGTTTTGACAAAAATACCTTGTTAGTGAGCAAATTGTTGGGGAGTGGGATGTAAGGCTCATTCTGTTTAATTTTATTGCCCCCAGCCCACCACAGGACTGAACCAAATCTGGTGGGGTGGATGCACCATTGGGGTGGGTTTGGCATAGGATGGGCTGCATTTCTGTGTTTTCTCTGCAGGAGAGACCCAGCCTTGCCCTTTAGCCAAAAGTGCTGTTGCTCCTGGACAGACCAGATAGGGCAGGATGCTGACAGGAATGGGAAATCTTGAAAAGGCCTGGTAGGAAGCTGACATTCCCTCTGGAAGGGATTTGAAATTATATGGTCTTTATGGTCTTTCCAACCCAAAACATTTTGTGATTCACTCAGGTAAATGATGCACAATACATAAGGGGACCTGTGTAAATCCCAGAGGAGAGGGGGATATAGAAGGGAGAGCAGCTGCTGTTTCTTACTGAAAGGAGCTTGCTGGGTTAGTATTTTTATTAAATTTGGATGTTAAACCTTTATTTTGTCATTTTGGACTCCAGTAAATAATTTTATACAGTGACTCACAAATCCTTACTCGAAAATTAGCGTGGTCTAATTCCTTGGAGTCTTTCCACATGGATTGAGTATTCCCAGGAAGTTGTTAGCTGTGCCACATCAGTCTGCAAGGCCTCGTTAGGGGAAGCTGTGCTAGGGCTACCTCAGGGACTTCTAATTATGTCCAGTCTTGCTCAAATTCACGGTTACTGACCTGGAAAAGCAGGTAGAAAGCACAGTACTTAGATTCCCAGGTGATACCTAAATTGGGAGGCATAGCAAACAACAATGGGAAAATCATTCTGGGAAAAACACTGACGGACCAAGAGAGAAAAGAAATGAGGCAAGGTACAATGAGATGAAAGCAATGGATGGCTGGGTTGGTAGGTGGGATTGGTTGGAGTTGGTAGGTGGGATACACTCAGCAGGGGGAGGCAATATGGAAAACCCAAAATACCTGATATTTCATTTTTGGCAATGTAGCACGGCTGCAAATAAGTCCACCAGACACTGTAGGTCTGAAAGAACTGAGGCTTGGAAGGGAGAAAAATGTGAATATTTTCCATAAAAGAGCAGCTGGGCATATGTAGAAAATTGTATTCTGTTATGACCACTTCAACACCAGGAAGAAGCCAACAAATGAGAAGCAATTAAGAAGGAGTGACAGAGAGTTATCTGATAAATGGAAGCTGTTCTATTGCAGAATTGCTGAGCTAAAATTTGAATGGAAGAGTGAGCAACAAGTGAGCAACAAGAATTTAAGATGTAGCTAGAAGCACTAACATGTAGATAAAGAAAGAGGCAGGGATTTCTGGTGGCAGCCAGAAAGTGCCCACTGGGGAGGAGAGGAAAATATTGGCTGAACATCAACATCAGTTCCCTATTATCCGAGCAATTAGTCTTGTGGAATGAGCTCTGGAGAAAAGTGCTGACTGATTTTAAGCTGGTACAGTCTGAGAACTGGAAAACAAACCATACAGCAGCAAACAGCCTTCCACTGGCACAGGGATTCAAAAAAATCCTCCTTTTCTAGAAGTTTTGTTTACAGCTCTTGGCAGTTAAATCATCCTGACATTCAATATTGTCACTGTTCGAAGGACTTTGCTCTTTCCCACTTCTATTTTAACACATGGGAGGGCAGCAGTTAATAAGGAAAAACCTCCCAGAGTGGATGAAGGATCTTTCTCATTCATTCTTGGTAAAAAGATGTGAGCAGAAGACCAAACCAACTTTGATGAAACTTTCTGATGCTCTGAGTTGGTGGGAACATTTCTGCAGCTCCCTGGTGTTCTGCTGCCATCCTGTGCAGCCCAGGCACCCCTGGGATTATTTGTGGAAGGCTGCAGGACAGAGCAAGACACATTTCAGCTGACTCTTGTCAGTCTTTGGTTAAAATGACATAAAAGTGGTGCCTACTTGCAATGCAGAGTGAAATCACAGTGTAAGATATTCCTTTGTGAAAAGGGAGAAGGGTTTCTCCAGCTCTCCTT
The DNA here is from genome assembly GCA_013400675.1 of Oxylabes madagascariensis. Classification (NCBI taxonomy): domain Eukaryota; kingdom Metazoa; phylum Chordata; class Aves; order Passeriformes; family Timaliidae; genus Oxylabes; species Oxylabes madagascariensis. Next base: position 24,585 of record VYZR01042660.1, read on the forward strand.
TTTGCTCCTTCCCAGGAATTATGAAAAACTGAGCACTTAAATCAAGCCCTATGTCTTGTTTCAGCAGGAGGAGATATCAGGTGCTGAAAATGGGGACTTCAAACGGTGATATATTTGTGTGGAAAGAGTCAGCTGTGAATGCAACACCCATTTCCATGGCTGCAGGAGAGAAAAGGCTGGTTAGATATAGGAACAGCTTTTCCTCTAGCCTGAGACAGAACAGAGACAGATAATAAGGTCCTGGAGCTCATGCAAATTTGCTTCTTTTTGAATTTATGCTACTTTGAAGCTAGCCCAGCTCTGAGAAGTGGGTTGGACAGGGTGACCTCTAAAGTATCTTCCAACCTGAATTATTCTGATTTTCCATTGTAATTCTGCACTTTCATCTGGCAAAGACATGTATGGAGGATCAGGACTCCTCCCAAAGGACTGCTGACCATCTCATGCTGGGGAAAAAGACATATCTGCTCCTGAGGCTTCCAGACATTTTTAGGGAACTCATTATGTTCTAGATAAATTTGCAGCATTTAGCATTCGTCTGCCAGTGCAATCTGTTGAGTTTGGATCAGAAGGAGAATTTGACCAAAATGAGACTTTGAGTTGCATGAGAACATTCAGAAATGAGAGTTAAGATCTGCCTGCCGAGGCAAGGTTCAGCCTTCCCAGCACGAATCCTGCCCCGAGGGCTGGATCAGGACCTGAACCACAGGCTGGTGCCTCCAGCCACCCACAAGGCAGATCCCCACGGAACAGCCTTGCAGAGGGCAGGGGTGTCCTGATGGCCCCTGGCCATCCCCTGGTGCCCCCCTGTGCCACCCCCTGTCCCCACCCAGGGCTGCTCCCTCCCCCAGGACTGGTGCAGGACCAAGTGTCAGCGAGCAGCAGCAGCAAGAAGTGCTCCTGCAATCATTTTATTGCTTTCACAATGATTGTACTGCACTGCAGGATAAAAAGGTTCTTTCATATCCAGTGCAGGAGCCAACCTCAATCCCTATTGTACCTTCTCACTCACTTTATTAAGTTTACTTCATTTCTGCTCTGCCTCTGTACCTCTGTGCCCTCTGCTGTGTGTACCAAATCTTATTGACATTTTAATATTAAATTATTATGACAAGAAGATATTCCACTTGCTAAGTAATTTGTTTTATTCGGAGCAAAATTGGAAGCTGCAGAAAAACCATTATGAAAGATTAAGACAATGGAGTGATACTGACTGATATAATATAAATTATTATTTTGTCGGCAGCATACCCAAAACCTCTACTAAAATTTTAAGCAATAAAGCCAACAAGTTAGAAAATTAAATTTGGGGGATGAAAAGAATATTATGCACACAGGAAAAAAAAAAAACCAAAAAACCAAAACCACATCAGACAGACATTACAGGAAAACACATCCCCAAGAAATCTGCAGAAACCAGAAGGGAATCAATAGATTCCCTGGCCTCAACTGGGCTCATTCAGGGTGGGGTTGTTGGAATCATCATTGACTTTGGGACACAATGGATTCTCACAAAAACAGATTAATAAGGATAAGGGATTTCCTTAAGTGATTGTTGAAAGGTGTATCCTTATTCTGTCATCTCCCCTTCTCCTTTTGAAGGCCCGAGCATCAGCCCTGATGGAGGAACTTGCAGTTCCTGTCCCTTATTTCTCTCTGCCTCCATCTCCAAAAGCTCTTGAGATCCTCCAAGAGCTAAAATAAGCTCCTGCCTCCTGCATTGGGACAATCAAACCTCGAATACTGGAAAGGAGGTGACTTCAAAAGTGACATGTCATGGTTCCCAGGCAGCCTGGGGAGCGCAGCACATGTCTTTGCTGTTCCTGTTCTCCCTGCTCAGCAGGGGAAGCAGCTGGTAGGGATCATGCTCTGGCACTAAGCAAAGCTCCTGACTTTTGGAAATGCCTTCCTGCTTCTAGGGTAGACCCAAGCTCACAGGAAATCTGGGAAATAAGCAGCCAGGGAACATGGCTGTGAAAGAAAGAATAATTTTACATGCAACTTGTGGCCCTGCAGTTGGGGTTTCAGTTAAGATGTGTCACCTTTTGGGTGAAGAACAATCAACCAAAATATTGCTCCCATCTGGCAATTAACCTCAAAAGCAGTAGAACCATTTAAACAAATGTGACTCGTTCTTTGTCATCATCTTTTCAAGAGTGAGGTTGCTGTTGGCTTTCTGGACACCCCTGATTTGACAGCACCCTGTGTGTTTAGCTTAGGTACAATTTCCTTTGTTCAAGCAACCTTGATAACACACGAGGGGAGTGGAGGTTTTACACGACAGTGGGAAAGGGCTGTGCATTGCAGATACACCCAGGAGTGGAATGCCAGGACTCCTCCCACCTCTCAGGGCTCTGGGATGGCTAAAACTGGCAAATGCCTCTGACCTTGTGCAGAAGCCAAGGATGCACACCTTCCAGGTCTAACTCTGGCTGAAGAAGCCTAAAGGCTGTAGGTTTTCAGGGGAGCCAGTGGAGCAGGCTGGGGAGAGACAAACATCAGTCACTAAATCCAGTCAGGCTTGTACTGGAAATCAGAACAAGCTGCAAAGCTCAGTGCCTGTGTGGGTATCCCTGTCCCACACAGGCTTGCGTTCCACACCTCCAGAGAAACCTGAGGATTACCTGTACATAGCTGCTCAAATAATAGCCTATAAAAAGCCTTCCCAGAGGGCACAAGTTAAGGCACATACATTTTTGTGAATAGATCACGGGGACCAAAACACTCACGTGGCTGCAGTCTTTTTGAGGCAGGTGAGCTGATACCAGAGTCATGACCTGACTTCTGGCTCTGCTGGGATTTATTTTTTCAGATGATTGCAGCAGCTATGTGACTACAGGTCAGTGTATAAGTAGCTTTATCCTTTACTAGCTGGATTTATCCATAAATTCCCTTGAGATGAGAAATGAGCCCTCACTACTCACACTCACTGCTTGGAGGTTTGCTTATTCAAAACCAATGGAAACATTCCTACTGCAAATCTAAGAAGGATGGGGCTCTGCAGAATTTTTGGATGTCTGGAGTATTTCATTCCAGGGTTTGCTTGCTAGCAAGAGTAAAGTAACTACTGTTAGGGAAATAGTCAATTCTTTAGCTAGGAAAGGGGAGCTGCTGCCAAACTGGAATTGTGGCCAGTATCTTGTCCTTCCCTGTGAGGGTGGGAAGGCCCTGGCACAGGGTGCCCAGAGCAGCTCAGGGTGCCCCTGGATCCCTGGAAGTGTCCAAGGCCAGGCTGGACAGGGCTTGGAGCATCCTGGGATAGTGGAAACTGTCCCTGCCCATGGCAGGGGGTGGAATGAGATGATTTTTAAGGTCTCTTCCGACCCAAACCATCCTCTGATTTTATGATTCTTTAGGCAGCTCTTCAGAGTTTGTGGTGCAAGATTTTAACTTGCATTATGTCATCCACCAGAAAGGAGGTTGTGGATGGAGCACCCTCAGTTCCAGAATGAGCCCCGTGCCTGAGCAGCACTTGATGTCACCTCCCCCTAGGGAACAAAGCATCTGGAGCTGACTCCTTCCACCTCTGCTTCTTGGGAGCACCAGGGGTTGCACCAAGGGTAATGTGACATTTTCACCCTGAGTCAATTTAGCATTTTGTCCTTCTTTCCTCTGGGCAGCCTGGAGTGGTCACGTTCTCCCTTCCTTTGCTGTTTAAGGCAGGAGGAGAAAAGGCAAAGGTGTCATTTGTTGGGAAATATAAATTACAGCAGCTGTAAAACAGGAAGAATTTGGTTCATGGGCCTGTTGTATGTATTATCAGACTCTGAGCACGTGAGGTATTTGACTGACATTCGGGAAAAAAAAAGATTCATTAACCACCTGGAAAGTTGATGTATTTCTTGAAGATCTTTCAAAAATGCCTATTATAAGGACAGCCTTCTCGTGTACTAGACATGGAGTCCCTAGATACTTAACAGATGGAATTAGATCACAGTCTCTTTTTAATCTTTCGATGATGACCTCAATTGCAAAGGTACTGCTTCTCATCTTGTCCTGGCACTGATCTGGCTCCTCCTAGCATTTCACACTTGATGCTCAGTGGTGCTGAATATAAGCTGAAGAGAAAACAGAGAATTAAAAGTGTTAGCTCATTTTTTAAGACTCACAGGAACACCATCATTGCTGGTAGGAGACAGCAAGGGAATTCAGGAATCACTGGGTCCATAAAGTATTGTTATCATACCGAAGTCTGACTTTTGTAGGTCTATGCTGATCAAGTTTTGAAGATAAAAGATTGGCCTGTAGAAATTACATTATAGAACAGACATTAAATATTAATCTTTGGGTACCAGAGAGATTTCAGATTAAAATTTATGATCTAGAAACATCTCCGTGTTCCCTCCACATAAAAACACCGATTGTCTTGGTAAATGCAACTATTTTTGAGGAGAGAAAAAAAAAACCTCCCAGGCTGAGAGCCAAGCCGAACATCTCCATGCAAAGCCATGGATTTTTAGAGAAGTACCAGTGACTGTGGCCATGGCATGTCCACGGGAGGGCAGCAAGGGAACGTTGTCATCACTGGATTTTCCACAGGGATCCCTCTGCTCTCCGGAGGCCCCTAAAGCCAAGGGTGGGATTGTCCCTGAGAGGGGACAGCCTGCAGGGGAGCAGGAGGGACCCACAGGAGCTGCCTCTGCTCTTCAGCTGCTGCGAGAGGCAGCAAGACACAAAAGCTGTATAATGGCTGAGTTGGCAAAGTGGAGCAGAAAAATCATCTGGGGTGAAACTGTAATTAAAGGTGTGCCGGTGTTCTCAGGGAATGAGAGTAGAGGAAAAAACATCACTTTGGGCTGGAAGGTTAATTTAAATGCCAAGTTTCCCTTCATATTGTGAAATAAAATTGGAATTAATCTCAAGATTAAATGTCACTTTGAGTGCACGTTAAAAAATGAGCCAAACTTGCCACTGCTAATGTGTAACCGAACCAGTGTTTTCAGATTGGTTTGCCCTTCTTTTTGGTTTATTTTTATTACGGCCTCTTTTCCCAAGTAAAACCTGACTCTATGGAATGTTTCGGGGCTTCTGTAAATTCCCCATGAATCAGGGGTATGAGAGCACCTGGAAGCACCATCCCAAACCCAGCCCCTGCTGGTTTCCCTCTCAAAGCCTTGCCTGGGTCAGCACCTGCCCATGGCACAATTGTCCCCTGTCCCTCCCACGGCACAGACCCCTTATGGAGCCCCAATCCCATGTCTGGGAGGGCTGTGGCTGCACAGCCCTGCTGAGTGACTGCCATTCTCCCGTGGGAAGTGTCACACAGACCCTTCCAGGCACCAGCGCAGAGCAGGACTGGAACGGGAGAGGTTTCCAGAAGTGATGAGCTCGGCAATTACGCACGAGGGCTGAGTGAAGAGGGATGTTCAATAGGGCTCCAGTGGAACTGAAACCATGGGCTATATTAATTTTTTTTTTTTCCATTTTATATCGATCTCAAAAGCTTCCACTCAGAAAAAAAAAAAAAATAGAAAAAAAAAAAAAA
>VYZR01042660.1:30171-45070 GCA_013400675.1 Oxylabes madagascariensis
AAAAAAAGAAAAAAAAAAGAGACACTGCAGACTGAACAATATACTGAGCCTTATCTTAATTGAACATTAGGAGATGTTCCTGTGGCCAGCTCGGGGCTTCTGCTGGTTCAGCACTCAGGATGGTATCTCCCAATTACTGCCATTAGCACTGTACTTAAGGGAAACGTTTTATCCTTTCCTAGGGAGGCTGAGCACCTGGAGGTGTCAGCGTGGATGAGCGAGGCTGCAGACCTGCAATTTGTTCTCGTCTGTTAGAAGTGCCCTTGTACCTGCTTTTAACCTCTCATAAATGCAGTGTAGCTCACTTTTTTATTATTATTTTTTTAATCTGTTGAGTAAAATGTCTGAAATTCCTTCAGAGAGAACCAAGCGATTGGAGAGTCTTTATTGAGGAGGTGCTGAGGCCCTGGCACAGGGTGCCCAGAGAAGCCGTGGCTGCCCCTGGATCCCTGGCAGTGTCCAAGGCCAGGTTGGATGGGGCTTGGAGCAGCCTGGGATAATGGAAGGTGTCCCTGTCCATGGAAGGGGAGTGGAACTGGGTGAGCTTTAAGGTCTCTCCCAACCCAACCCATTTTGGGATCTTGTGGTTCTGTGTGCAGGCAGACTCTTAAGTTACTATGGAGAAGAGAGCAGCTGTAAATTCACAGCCACTGGAGCTGCCGTGGTGGCTGCACTGCTGAGAACCAGCAGGCTCAAGAGTGATTTTCTGTAGGCAATTTCTGGCTATTTGCACACAGGAGTTTTGCTGGTCTATTGATTTACCCATTTCTTCCAGCCAGATTCATTCCAATACCAGAAATCCAGTTTGTCACATTACAATTTTCCCTTCAGAAATGATTTGTGACGAGAGCACTACGAAAGTATGTATTGACTGCAGTGTGATAAAATTATAGAATGGTTTGGGTTTGAAGGGACCTTAAAGCTCCTCTCGTTCCAACCCCCTGCCATGGCAGGGACACCTCACCCTAAACCAGTTTGCCCAGTGCCCCATCCACCCAGGCCTTGCACACTGCCTGGGAAACATCTACATTAAAAGATGTATTTTTTTAACCATCTAGAGCTTAGGGAGATGATTTTTCATTCATCCACTCCTTTCCCTGCTGGGTGGAAGTGCTGTGATACTGAAGATATCTTTATGCACAGACTTGAGGAAAGCAACACTTGTATTTTCCTGGTAACTTCGCTCTTTTTTTCTAGGTTTTTGGGGATGTTCCAGTGTATAGTAACTCTCCCCAGATTTGTTTTCAGAATGCAGGCTGCTCCAGATGAAGTTTGGAGTGCGGTGTGGGGAGTTTCTGCTGCCAGGTTATGCTGTGCGGAGCCGCAGAGATTTTGTTTATCATGCAGTTACTTCACCAAAACACCCAAGATCGTGTTTTTCTCACTTCTCTTCTGAAGACAGCACAAAGTGATAGATGATTGTCATTTTGCATAGCTGATTGCTATCCCAGGGCCTGAAGTGATTGCTCGAGCTTTTTGGAGAGCTCTGCCACGCATCGCTGCCTGGGCGAGCCGAGTGACAAGTTTCAGAGGGAAGGTGAGTGTGACAGAGGAGAAAGCGCTCCTAAGGTCCTTCCAGGAAGGACATGAGGATGTAGGAAGCAAAAAAAAACTTTTTAAATATTTTTTTTAATTTTTTTTTAATTTTTATTTAATTTTTATTTAATCTGGGTTTCCCAACACCCAGGAACGGGCAGTGCAGGCTTTGGCTGGGAGAATAGATCAGAGGGGAGGGAGNTGACAAGTTTCAGAGGGAAGGTGAGTGTGACAGAGGAGAAAGCGCTCCTAAGGTCCTTCCAGGAAGGACATGAGGATGTAGGAAGCAAAAAAAACTTTTTAAATATTTTTTTGAATTTTTATTTAATTTTTATTTAATCTGGGTTTCCCAACACCCAGGAACGGGCAGTGCAGGCTTTGGCTGGGAGAAGAGATCAGAGGGGAGGGAGCTCTTTCTTCTGTCAAATGCTCTACAGACAGTTGCCAACTTGGTGCTAATTATACGGTGTTCACCTACCACCAGGGCCAAGAGCTATCCAAGGAGATTTTTTATCCTGTTGTTCAGCTTTAATTGACTGTGCCTAACTGAAATTTGCCTTTGGAAGTCTCTCCACACTTCCAGTATCTTGGAAACAGAACCTTTTCAAGGAAGAAGCCTAATAATACATCTTCCTTTTCCCAGCCAGAACTTAGCTTAACTGACAAAAATTATTAAAATCCAAGTTCCAAGTAATTACAATCAGTCAAGATGTGGAAGCTCTTCCAATAGTAAGTTTTGTGTGTCTTTTTGCTTTTACACAAATTCTCTCTGCTCTCTCTTCAGACTTTAAAGATTTAAGCAATCAAGTTCCCTGTTTTCTCTTAATGCTCTGCATTTTAGCCATCAATAACTCTGGATCATGTTTTCCAAGCAAATGCATCCAAGAACAGAAATGTAAATAATTTTAATTATGGGGGGAAAAGGGCTGCTTAAGGAAAATGAATGGAAGCAATCCATCCCGTGTTCCCAACAGAGGTTGATATGGGCCATGCTCATGGAGTATCGAACAAATCTTGAGTTCCTTTGCAACTTCTCTTGTTCTGCTTTTGGTTTTCACTTGCAGCTGAACACAGGTGGCAGGAGAGAACAGGAAACTCTTACACTTGGAGTTTGTAAGGACCTGTTCCTGTCAGAAATCTATCTACTCTTCCTGTCCTTCCACTGACAGCATTCCTCATGCTGATGAAGAGTTGCATAAATCCTTCCTAGTTCTCTTATATTCAGATAATTTCAGCTCTGCTGGAACTTCTCAGCTGCTCCCGTCTTCCATTTGGGATAGTTTCCTTAATTTCTCTTCACACCTGGTAATGTGCAGTATTCAATAATGTCTCAGGGTCCCAAAGACTTGAAACGCATTGTCTGTATGCACTGTAACACTTGGAACTGCTTCTGTTTAAAGGAGCATGAATTTCCTCAGCATGTCATGCTCCAAATCCCTGTTTCTGAGAACCTTTCTTAGTTACAGTCCCCAGTGCTGCAGTTACTGCCTTTAATAATTGTCTTTCTCCATTTTTATGCTGGGGAGTTCTTTATAAGGCTCTCCTGGGGGGAACAAAAAGGCCATAAAATTCTTTAGTCTCAGGGTCATTTCAGATCAGGTACATATTTTGTAGGCACCAGACTGGTGCCTTATTGCTCCATCTGTAGAAATTCACTGAGGTAATGGGAATAGTCACTCTGTCCTCCTGAGATCAGCTGAATGTCCCACAAAACTCTGTGTGACACTGCCAGGAGGAGCTGTTGGCCACGGGGTGGCAAAGCTGCCCGAGCTGCTCTACATCCATCCCCTCGGGGCTGCCTGGCTGCAGGAACAGCCCCAGCAGCTTCCCTGGGCTTTGCTGGGATTCCCAGGATAAATCCAGAGGCTGGGATACACGGCAAGAGGTGAGAGGGGCTGGTCACTGTCACGGTGGGACACGAAATAGATTGACTCCATATAGTTGTCAGAAGAGAAAGAAGGCTTTATTTACAATCCCGACAGTTTCTTCTATAACATGCTGTGCTAAAAAGGTGTATTATTGGTCCATGGGACTGACACTTCTCTCCATTGGTTCAGTAATAGGAAACAACACCTGGGGACAGTTGTTATGGGAAAAGGAATGCTGTTTACTTAACCTGTTTTGAGAAATGGAGAGAGATGTTTTGAAAAAAGAAACTGTTGACAGCTTTCCCTTAGGAAAGGAGCTAGCAATGGTTGGCAAGCTAAAATTCTCTCAGGCTCAGAAATATGGAGCCCACAGGTCACCACCTGCCTGCCCTGGGGCACAGAGCCCTTGTGCCTCCTCCCAGTGCAGCTCCCAAGGAGGGAGAGCTTGGCTTTGCTCTGTGACCTCTCCAGGGAGAGAGAACCAGCACAGGGCGCTGCTGTGGATGCAGCTGTGCCCAGGGATCACATCTGGGATCCCATGGTGGAACCCAAATTATTTACTCCATAACTTCTGGAGGCCACAGGGCTGGGGAATCCAGGTAGAGGCCATGAGGGAGCTGAGAGAATGACAGAAACCCTGAATGGTTTGGGTTGAAAGGGACCTTTAAAGCTGATCCAGTTCCTCCTCCTGCCATGGGCAGGGACACCTTCCACTGTCCCAGGGTGCTCCAAGCCCCGTCCAGCCTGGCCTGGGACACTTCCAGGGATGGAGACAAACCATTCATTGCATTTCAACTCCCTTCTTTGTGCTTTTAACAAAGCTCCATCCTTGGAAATATCTTCCTCCCCTGAATCCTCCCAAAGCTCTGGTTGCACACAGGGTTTTATCCAGCAGAGCTGGAGAGCCAGACAGTCTCTTGCCTTGCTCTGCATGGGCTTGGGAGTAATGGAATGAGTCATCAGCTGGGAGCTTAAAATTATGATGTGTGGCACCGCTTGTGCAAACCTAAAGAGATTAATATTTTAAAAAAAAGGGATCCAGTTCACTCAGTGCTGTAATGAAGAGGTATTATACACACCAGGCACCTGTGTGAAGGTATCCCTGTAACAATCTATTACCATTTGAATGCAGACAGATTAAATACACACTAGAAACTGAGCACTGGGGAATTTATAATGTTTTCTCCAGGACTGCACCATGAGAGAAAAGAAGCAGCAAGGAAAAATGTAAAAAAAAACCAAAAACCAAATACTTAAAAGGATATTGCTGCCCTATATTTTGTGTCTCCTTGCTGCTCTCAGCACCAGGGATTTTTGTGTAAAGACAAAATACTTATGCCAGTAGGAGTTGGGTCCAGAGTCTTCCTTGCACATGCAGGGACTGGTTCTAATGATCCTTAATGGAGAGGCTCGCAAATGAATTTTCAAAGTATCAGCTTTCCAAAATCCTTTTCCATGTCACTGATGGTCATGTTCTGTTGGAAATGGCATTCAGAAAGGAGTTCTGTAAGAAATAAATTGCTGCCAAACTCCAAGAAACTAATACTCCACACACAAAGTCATCTTACTATACACTTTCAAGCAAGTACTTCACTTGCATTTTCCTTCCCATCATTGCTGATAAATAAAATAATGTTACTTTTATCTGCTGCCTTTGTGAAGTGCTGCACATGTTATTTGTGCAGGGAGAATGCCAATGAACTCATTCTTTTTTTCCTTTACTTACATGAGAATAAAGCCCACTTTCTCGATAGAGGCAGCATCAGATTTCCAGCTTCTAGATGAGGCAAACCAGATTTTTTTTGGTTTTTAATTTTTTATTTGAAATTTAGCAGAGCTGAGTTTTCTAACACCAAGCAACAAAGATTTTGGGGTAGATCACTGACCTAAGGAAGTGCTGCCATTCCTCAGTTGCTGCAGATCCCCCACAGTCCCACTACTACCACACATATTGATGTACCAAAGCATCCTGCAGCTCAGAATAGGTTTTATTGGTGATTCTTTAGGTTCTGCTTTTGTTGATGTTGTGCCTGACCCACCAGAAGGCATTTCAAAGGAAGCTCTCGGTGTCTTTAATGTGTTTTCTCCATCTGATGCTCCTTTGACTGCCAAATTGTAGGGGCGTGGTCTTTGGAGCACAAAAAAATTTTGTCACATCTTTGTTTTGCTTCTTTTAGAAACTGTGGATGTCAATCCAAGCTGAACTGTGGCACTAGGTGAGGCATAACCTTGGGATCAGAGCCATTTGTTGACCCTTTCTACACTTGTATTTCCTTTTATACTCCTTGTCCTGAGTTCTCTTTGTACAGCAGAGTTTTATCAGGATATCCCCAAGCTCTCCTGCAGATTTGATTTGTTGCTTTATTTTCATCGAGAAAGATGGGTGGGTGAGGAGGGAGGATGTTGATTTTTCCTGCATTAAAGCTGGCAAAGAAAAGAAGAAAGGATCTGAAACCTAAGGAAATTGCACCACTAATCATATTTTCGTAAGCCGTCCTCTGTAGCATTGCAGCCACAGAGTATATTTATAATTTGGTTTATATGAGCAACAGTTTAAGTTAAGGGAAATTGGTTTCCTTTTCAAAATGTCATGTTTCTCATTTCCTCGCCGAATCTTGGGCTGCTCTGAGCTCATATCAGACTTTAAATCATTCAAAACCACACTCCATAATTAAAACACTGTAAATCCTCATTAATCAATTTAGCGGGTTTGATTTGTTCTAAAACACATTAAAGTCAAGCTGAAAGCTCACTAAAATTCCAGGTAGCACATACACAAGTGCAAAGCAAAGGAAAGATAAATCCACCACTACAGGAAGGCTGCATAGTGGTGGGATTGGAATTGGAATTTTTTTATGCTCTCTCCTGACCAACCCTGGGATAAAGGCTTGTTTTCAACTTTGTGGGGTTCATTTTACTTTGGAACTGAGCTTTCTTTCTGGAATATTTAATGCATTCTGTAGCACTCACAGTGCCCAAGCACTCTCCTGACTCCTCAAACTTCCCCGTGGACCATATTCTGTCCCCTATTCCAATCAAAACCTTTGTCTTGATGGGTAAGGGCTCTGGGATTCTTTGTTGGGTGGAAATGGATTCAGTTCTGCCACAGTTCACAGATGTGAAATAGATATTTTGGACATTCCTCACCATGAGAGTCAGAAACAAATCACTGATTAACACAAGAATCTTGCACAGCCTTGTGACATTTGGTCTGGGGTTTGGACTTGTCCCGTTAGTAATTATAAGAATGTGATAAAATCCCAGCATATGAGAAGACATGGAGACAAAATCTGTTGATTCATGGATCAAAAATTCTGAGTTTCACAGTACAGTGTTGGTCAACTGTCCCTTCCTTAAGCCTGCTTTATGTGAAAATGAAAATAGGTGGGTTTACAGTGTTATAGAAGTCCCTGCTGAAGCTATATCCAACTACTGGTAATGGTATTTAGATTTATTCTACCTGAATAGTTGCCTTCAGATCTCCATAAGTGTTAGAGTAAGGGAAAATAAATTAAAATTAAATCAAAGAGAAATGGAATAGGAAACAACTGACCCCTGGGCCCCAGGAACATATTTGCTCACTGCAGTCCTGGTTGCAGAGGCAGGTACAGTTACAAACTAGTTGCATTAGAAACAGCAAATAAAGGTGCCACCCTAGAGGGAACAAACATTAATATTTCAGAAAGGATATCTCCAGAAAAAAAAATTATATTGGGCCTTTTTTTGTTCAGAGTTTTCATGCCTGTTGTTAGTCCAGGTAGAGCCAAAGCCAATAATTACACCTTATGAAGAGATTTAATGCTTTTGCTTGAAACTTAACTTCAAGAAAAAGTGGCAGGGGAGAAGCAGGTTGTTGAAGATGAACAATATTAATGCAACACTTCACGGAAGAGAAAAATGAAGTTTTCTTGGAAAGGCAGGGAGATCAGGGTCCTTATATGTTGCTATTAAACAGTGATAAAGCCCTGCTCTCCCAGGTTGTGGGACGTTGGCAGGCTCCTTGCATATAGATTTCCCTTTTCCTGCCAGCACCCGGCTGGATGAAAGCCCAGCAGTGCATTCCGTTAAGGAGCTTATTCATACAATTAAGTTTAATTGTCAGCAGTTTTGATACTTCAAACTAAAATGAAACCTGGCTCCATTTCTGCAGCTTAGATTCACCTGCAGCCTGGGAGAATTCTGATGGTATTAAAATTAGGGTCTTGTATTGCTAAAATACCAGCCAGCTGCAGGGATGAATTCTGCACAAACAGGTTGTTTCCTCCCAGGCCTGGGGAACAGAGCAGCAGGTCTTCAACAGAGTCTATTTATTTTTCTTAAGCAACAGTTTCTCAGGTACTGGAGCACAGGGAGAGTGTCTTTCCTGCTCATGTTTCCTGTGTGGTCCTTGGTCCTCCCCTAGCTCCGTGGGCTTCAGGACAGGTTTTTGAAAGATAGACATACAGACCATATTTCACATTTTCCTTAGGCTGAAGTATGTGACATTTTCATCAGACTTACCATTATCACCAGACTCACACACAATGTGCTGATGAGCCTGAACCTTAACGTTGCCCCCAGTACTAGAACAGAAAATTTGAGGAATGCTCTACTTCTCTTGTTGCTTCCTCTGACACTTGACCCTCCCAATCCCTGACTCAAGAATTCCTGTGCTTTGTTTCTCTTTCATCCCTGGAAGTGTTCCAGGCCAGGCTGGACAGGGCTTGGAGCAACCTGGGATCATGGAAGGTGTCCCCGCCCATGGCAGGGGAGTGGAACAAGGTGGTCTTTAAAGTCCTTTTCAACCCAAACAATTTGGGGATTCTCTGTTTCTGTAGTTCCTTTTAAATCAGGATCACAACAAATCAATGTCTGTGGTTCTGGAGTGCCAGTTTTTGGTTTAGGAATCTGGCTTGTGCACATTCTGGGCTGTCTGGGATGAGGATTTTGCCCAGTCAAAAACAGTCCTGGCTCCCACACCAGAACAGGTGGTTGTGGTGACACCACTTAAGCTGTGCTTTCATGGAAGCATCAGGGAATTCATCATCTCTCCTGGCCCGGGTCTTAGGATGAGGTTGTGACCATGACTGGGCTGTTTGGCCTGGAGGATAAAAGCTGAGTTAGATGTTCTTTATTTGAACATTGATTTGAACCAAAATGCACTCTCTGTACATGAGTGCCCAGCCCCCAGGCTGGAGCCAGGGATGGTGAGAGGCACAGAACTATGAAAGAGAGTTTGTCAGTCTCATGACTGGGATACCCTCATAAAAAGCAGGATTATTTGGGTAAAATTGCTGCCTTAAATTGGTGCAATGGAGGATTTGAACCTGAAATTCTGTCATTTTGGATAAGACTTCCAACACTTGGTATATAAGACTAGGAGACTTACATTCTACTTTCCCTCCTGCCTTGTAAATGGTGGCAAGGTCCTTTTCTAGCTCCACTACTCTCCTTCTATTTTTCCTTCACCTTTTAAAGTACCCCAAATCAAAACTTTGTATTTTGTTTCATTTAAATCAGTTTCACATATTCATACAAATTGCTTTAATTGCTGTCTCCAGGTGATCTTAATGGACTGTTCCTTTTTCCCCAGATCGCTCATTATAATCACCTATCACAGCAGTGATCATTTACTTGTGCATTACTCAACATTGACAGGAACACTTCAAGGAGCAAGAGTTTAGTGCACAGCCCAAGCCATGTTTTTGTGACATGAGCAGCGTTTTGCAGAAGCAGGATAGCCACAACTAGTCACATTTTGCAATTCATGGAAATTGTGACCTTACTTAATCAGTTGCTGCCACAAGCACCAAAACCTTTATCCTTCTTTAGAAACCACATTACACGAGAAAGAATTTCATCCGAGCTTTACCTGTCCATTACAGTGCTACTGGCTCATTAGGGAGAGTAATTAAACATCAAGCAGAAATAATTATTATAATTATAGGACATTTGAGATTTCATTTGCTTTCATGAAATATGAGTTACATAAACTAATTCCTTTTGTAAGGTCCTCTCATAATAGCAGTGAATGTCCAAACAGCTCTGGTCTTTGCCTGCTGATTTTGGCAGCATTATTGGGCTAACCTTATAGCAGCTATTAAAAACTCAAAAATTACCAACTATTATGATACCAGGATAGCCAAATGGCCTCTGGGCAGTTAGAAAATAGGAAATTACCATAGTAATTGTACTTGTTCGTTCTGTTCCTGCTTTCAGAGTGAGAAACTCTGGGAATAGTCCAGTAGTTTCTCTACCACACTGATTACAACAGAAAATGTTCAGTTCCTGATGGGCAACAGCCATGGCTTTTTCTTTTTTTTTTTTTTTTTTTTTTTTTTTTTTTTTTTTTTTNTTTTTTTTTTTTTTTTTTTACTATTTCTATTGTAATTTATAATTTGTTTACAGCTGGATTTTGATGCTGTGGTGACTTTGTCACGGTACTGAGCTAATTCAGCACCCAAGCCCTGCAGCATCCTCTCCTCTGCCTCCTCAGGAGCAGTTTGCTCTTGGACTGTATCTGAGCTGTGTTCACTCCAGGATCTTGGCCAGCAAGGCTGAGGCAATCTAAAGCAGCACCACTGAAATATTTCATGGTGAAACACTCCTTCCTGGTGAAGGTTTTGAGAGAAGTGAGCTGGCTGCTAGTGAAGTGCAGGGCAGCTTCCTGAGGGACTCTAACGAGCATGTTCTTCTGCAGCAAATCATGAGATTGCTCTGACATGTTGGACTAGTTTGAAAGCAAACCAGTGAGATATTCCAAGTCAGAACTACAATTTAATAGGAAAATTAAAGTAAAGGCAGAAAGATACTGGCTTAACCTGACAGCCTGTTGGTCAGGATGGTGGCAACAGTCCCATTAAATGGTGGCTGCAGTCCTGTGAAGTGATAGATGTGGCTCTGTTGAAGCAGTGATCCTGTAGAAGGGTCAGGTCTTCCTCTGAAGGTCCAGTGGAGGTTATGTAGTTCTTGTCCCCTGGGAATCCAGCCAAGGCTGCCTGTGGTGTTCCAATCCCCAGATTATATCCAGGTAGGAACACTTGGTTCCTCCCCCTTGGTGGAGCATCTCCCAATGGGATGATGGAATTTTTGAGTCCTGCAGTGAGGCCTGATGGCCCATGAACAGAAGATATCCCCAGAGGGAGTTATCAGGGGTGAGCCATGGAAGAGATAAAGAACACTGCCCCAGCTGTTTCTAACAGCTTATGGAGACGGTGATAGAATACATACTTGTGATTACATCTTACATTGTCACCTAAGACACATTTGTACAGAAAAATACAGATTTTGCCAAAAGACTTCATTAGACCTGGACACACACAAGTTACCTGCCTGTCTGTTTACCTCATACACCAGGTGACAATGTGCTGGACATCTCATTCACAGAGCCCTGCCCTATGAAAGCACCACTGGTGCAGTAGCAAGGGGTGTGTGTGGTAACAAAAAAGTGGAAGAAGTCACACAAATATCAAACCCACCATTTTAATGTTACCTTATAAGTGAATTTCTCCAAGAAAGGGAATGTGTCAGACTAGTGGGGCAATGTAAATGATAGAAATTAACCCAGATAGATTGTATTTTTGTAAAAAGTTTAAAATAGGGCAGTCTTGGCTAAACAAATGCTCTAGACCTACATCCAGAGCACTTGCAAGCAGACATTGCTATTATTTCTTTTAAACCCCCCTCCATCATGTGTGGCTGGCAAGTACTTTTCATGCAGGGTACAGGGAGAAGGACACAAGCCTGAAAAAAATGGCCAGAAAACCCCACCAGCAAGAGGGCAAAGTGACTTTATGTTGTTTAATTTCTCCTAGACACATCAGCAGCAAACGTCCCCAGCCTCTGCAGGATTTGCTTCGTGAGTTTGAAGCAGCAGAGCTCCAGGGCGGGGGTGAAGGTGTCTCCCTGTGAGCCCAGGCAAACTGGGCAGGGCTGGGCAGTGCCAGAGGGCACAGCTGGGAATAGAGGAGGTTTTCTCTTCCCTCTTCCCCCGACCCACGAGCCTGGATACCCGGAATGCATTTTCAGTTTAAACCAGCCTTCCTACCTCTTCCCTTTTTTCTTTTTCATGACCGAAACTCAAACCAGCCATGGCCACCCCACCGAGCTGCTCCAGCCAGGATTTGCACCAGCTGCCCTTTCAAATGGAAATAAGTACAGAGTGGCCTGTGAATACAGACTTCCTGAAAAGGTTCCAGGATTACATTAAAGCGGGCGAGTTGGGCACAGAAGATCAAAAAGAAAGTCACAGCCAACGTTTACCCAGGTTTCCAGGGAGCAACCTAATAAAGAAGAATGAATAATACCCAACGAGGGGCTACGACTCCTATTAATTCATTTGTTTACTCGGCTCCCAGAGAGATTTCTGCCACATTATCCTGCAAAGGAGGCTCAGGTGGCTTTTTATTTGCTTATTTAAACACCTTCCGCACCTTGTGCGAGTCCCGAGTCCCGGTGGGTTGTGAATATGCCAGGCTGATTCTGCTACTGTTATTCCCTGGAATGTCTGAGTTTATTCAGTTCTCCATGGGATCATCAGGCAAGGAAGGCGATAACAAAGAGATCCATTGTCTACAGGTAACAGAATAGACACACTTAAAATGAGCCCAGCATCCCCACAAAAGTATTTCGCTCTGGCTAAATGTATTCCTTCTCTTCGTGTAATGAAACAGGAATTAGAAATCATCATTGAGAAACCAAATTAATGCAAGAAGTTACTGTTAATGCATAAACTCAGCAACCTGTTTGTCTTAGGTTTCCCCTATTCGGTTTCAAATGTACATAATTCATTATTGCATTTAATCTCTGTTCTCCCTCCAGTCTGCAGCACCAAACCAGCTCTTTGATGGTGTCAAAGCTCATGTCAACCTGAGGAAAAAAATATGTGGGACCTTGCTGTACAGTTTCTAGGACTCTTTGGCATAGCAATTAAGATGTAAATGGAAAGAAATTAATTGATATGAGTACGTTATTATCATCACCATCGATTAAGTATAATCAAAATCAGTGTCTACATGAGCTATTGATTGCCACTTGCTTTTGTAAGTGTAATTGTAGCATGAATTGTCTGTGCATGGCTGGGCCTTTTATTGTTGTAAATATCCAAGCGAAGCAAGAGATTAAATTCGGTACAAGCTCTAAAGCGCCTGCAATAAGTGTGAAACCTTTGCTTTCATTTGTTGCCGTGAAGATTTAAATAGAGTATGAGGGAATATTTTTCGGTTCCCTCAATTGGATTACAGGTCTTGGCACATTTGTGTAAGGATAGCAATCTCTAGACTGTGAGGCAGCTTTATAACCAGACCAAAACCAGTCTGCAGTCTCTCAGGTCATAGCTGGCACTGTCCACCAGCCTGGGCTGCCACAGGAGAAGCCAATTCTGCAAAACAGATGGGCAATGGCATATGCAAAATTTAACTTCTTGCATAAATTCTGCAGTTTGACCACAGGATTTATCCAATACCTAATACAGTAAGATTTCAGTCCCAGCAAATTTGGAAGCGCTTCAAGTGCAAAATCACTGCATTTCATTGTTGCTTATGGCACTTTTTGGCAGCTGGGATCAGTTTTGAGCATTTTCAGTCACGTTACTTGAAAATCTGACTCCTTGTCTCATCTGGGGTATTTATGCCATGAGGAAAACAAAGACCTGATTGTGCTGATTCACCCCTTTGAAGGCAATACCAAGAATTCTGATAAAAATAGCAAAATACAGTAGGTGATCACAATGGTTGATTAGAAAAGTTACCTAATTACACCTTTTTATTAAAACTTGTTATTTAAATTCTGCTTCTGCTTTTCTCGCTTTGCACACAGTATGGGGCCTTGCTTTACTTTCCCTTTGAAAACTCCATGCAGAACATGGGAAGAGCTGGGGGCTGGCAGTCTTAGGTGGGTTTTCAGTATCAGAATATGGTCTGGAATTATTTCAGTGTGACCAAAGGCTCCATAATTCTGTGGCTGAGCTGCTCTACTTCACCCAACCACTGAGTCACATTCTGCAGTGAGAAAATGAGGACCAAATATCAGGATTGCAGACAGGTAACATCAGTCTCACACTAGAAGATAATTTTGGAACCTTTTATCTTCAGTATTGGTTTTCAAATGGCAGCTGAAGTTCACTGGAGAGGCAAGGCAAGGAAATCTGCCCGGCTACTGTGGGTGCTGCCTGCTCTGTGCATGGGAGATGTCATTTTCCTGCCCCACCACTGCTCAATCCTCCTGCCTAATTTTAATTAAACAAACTTTAGATATTTATTTTCCTTGATGAAGTTGCTCTTATCCATAACTAGTGCCAGAGATGCAATCATTTAAGCTGGAAGGGGGTGGACACTTGCTTTTAACTTTGTTTTAGGATGCTGGTTCCTGTCAATCCAAGCTGGACAGAGCTTCACAAGCAAAGAACAAATGTAGGTTGTCTGAGAAGGGTTTCCAAAGCTGTTTCTTCACCCTCATCAGCAAATTTAGAAAGAAATTTGAACCGAATGTGCTCAGCTCTGGGAGTTGCCATGGTTGCAACACAGACGATCTAAATGTGGGAGATTATATAATCAGACAGAATGACTATTTATACAAAGAGTTTAATTTAAACAAAAAAAGGGAGAGAAAAGCAAACGCACTGTACAATACCTGACTGTCCCTATGGCAGAGCTGCAGGAGCACCAAAGGTGTTAAATCCCAGTGCTCACACTCCCCTTCTTGGCAAGGTGCTTGTAATGTGCACTAAATCTAAAATAAAAACAAGGAAAGCATGAAACAAAAAGTAGTGTAGATTACAAAGATCCATCCAGGCCAGAAGGAAACTGTTTATTACACCTGAGTCAATGGCAGTATCTCCTTTATAGAAAGTCTTGTAAACTTTTAAACACAGTGGTGTGGATCTCCTCCTTTGGAAGAATTATCCTGTGTAATTCTATCACAGGGACCGATTTATCTTCCCTTGAAGTGATTAAACATATGGGAGCAGATTCTGTGGCTCATAAGATGTTACCTATACATGGTCATGTCATTCTTTCTGGTTCAGCTCTTGCACTGCTCCCTCAAGACTGCTTTGTGCATTTTCCTCTCCTGCACATCCTGGGTTCATCCACACGTCAGAGACTGGCTGGAGTGAGATTTCACCCTTATAGACCCTTTAAACAGGTCCTTGGGGTCTATAAAAATGCTGGAGCTCAGCAGGCATTTCCCAATGTGCTGCTACCCACAGTGTGGAGAGGAGCAAGGGAATAATTGACATTAACTGCAGGCAGTGATGCAAAGAGATGCAGCCCAGGTGTAGCAAGGGTTGTTCTCCTGGAGCTCGGTCCCACCTTTGCTGGTTACAGATTAGACAGATGTGAACAGATTGCTTTCATATTTTAACATTATAGGACGAGTGCTCCCACAAGATCCCCTTTAATGACCGCTGATGGGAAGCTGGAAGGAGCGTGTATTTATTAAGCAACTTTTTGGAGTGGGGGAGCGTTGTAGTGCATTAGATAGTTGGTTCATTTTTGTTATTATTTTGCACTGGGTGA
>VYZR01042660.1:57600-70466 GCA_013400675.1 Oxylabes madagascariensis
AGATATTTCACTAAGGCCTTCGTTTTCTTTCCTTACCTTTATCTTTCTTAAGTATTTGTAGATTAAAAGAATACTGCCATGTATAACTACAATTTATATTCTTTTGCACTTTTCCACATAAACACTAAGATTAAAAAAAAAAGAGAAAGATTTAAGGATTTTTCAACTTAATCCTTTCCCTGCAAGAGCTCAGCTATAAGGAAATACACCAGACGGAAGTGTTTCAATACACTCAGAGAAGTGGCAATATTGAAATCTCTGCAGTATTTTAGTCATTGTGTTTGAATACCAGGATCCTGCTTAGAAAAAAGCAGTTTATTGTCTGTTTGTTGGCTTAGTTGCTATGGCAGAGTCCAATGTGAGTGGCTCTGTGGGGAGGCAAACGGCTCCTGGTATTTGAAATTGGACTGTNAAGTTAAAATTAGAACTAGAATCGGTCATCACTAAAGCATCAGAGTCAAGAGTCACCAAACAAAGAGCAGTGTCCTTTTCTTTCTTATGTCTGGCAAGAGAAGGAGGTGTTGGCTTATAAAAAGGAAATTTCTCAGAGTGCCTTCCAGCACTCAGCCCCGACCCACTCAGTGCTTGGCACTTCTGCAGCACCTCTCACCTGGGAAAACATTGAGAGAGAGATCTCAGAACACTTTTGTGGTGTGAGGTACATCACATCATCCTGGACATCATGAACGTGGCCCTCTTGTTGGATGGACTCCGANACTCCAGCTTCACAGCTTCTATAAAAACAGCTTCTCCATGTGCAGTGGTTAACAGATCAAAGTCCAATAAGGAAGAAAGAAAAAGCAGAAGGAAACAACCCTGTGGAATAGGAAGTCAGGAGTTCTGCTCCTTCCTTTTTTTTTATTATGGCATGTGTCATAAATTTACAAAGGGCTCCCAACAGCACAGACACTGTCAGGCTTGTTCCAGCATCACGACTTGTTTATGGCTTGGTTAACTGCACACACACACATAAAAATCTACCACAGTTGTGTGGAATTCATAGCAGAAGCTGACTTTAGTTGCCTCGTGAACTTTGGTTTATTGTGATACTAAATTAGGACCCTTTCTGTAGGTAAGTAATATTCAGTAATTTGCAGAGTTCTGGAAGAGGTTAATCAAGTGTTGGTGTCTTAGTGCAAGCAGGGGCTGTGTTTTCTCATGGCCTGTTATTGAAATATTGCATCTGTTACCTTTCTGTTGATAGCAGCTTCAGAAAAACTGGCCAGTTTCCAGAGCAGTACCTTTTTTTCATCACTGTCAGCTCCTGTCAGTTCATCTCTCAGTCATAAAATTTTTAAAACAAAGTCTACTGTCTGTTGTCTAATATTCCTTCCATTAGCCATGCCCTGCACTTTCATTGCAGGCATCTGACATTAACTTTTGGCACAGATAGTGTTTTACAAATCTAAAATACCTTGCTGACACTACCTGACCCTCCGAGCACGCTTAGGAAATTGCCATAACTATCTCTATTTTACAGAAAAGCTTGAAAGGAGACTCAG
The DNA here is from genome assembly GCA_013400675.1 of Oxylabes madagascariensis. Classification (NCBI taxonomy): domain Eukaryota; kingdom Metazoa; phylum Chordata; class Aves; order Passeriformes; family Timaliidae; genus Oxylabes; species Oxylabes madagascariensis. The sequence goes on from VYZR01042660.1 coordinate 59,103, forward strand.
ACAGAAGTGATACCCCAATTTTCGTTCAGGGACGGTAATTTAGGTGTCTTGTTAGTTGTGCTCTCAGCACTTCAGCCTGAATTTCACTGCTGTTAAATAATCAGCTCTAACAGGATATGTGTGTAGTTTATTCTCCTGGAAACAAGGCATTGTGAGCAGGATGCTCCAAGAGAATGTGCACACAATAGAAATTTTAGCCCCTTTAAAAACTGAAGCGTCTGTCTTGAACAATAGACAAGGACTTAAGGAGCCTTGCAGATCCTCTGCAGGAATTTCAATGTGCTTACAACTTTTTTATTATCTGGCCTTCCATATCTTGTTTTTTTATTTTTTTTTTCCCCTGTCCTTCATCTGTGCTGGTTTTCTGCAGTAATTTCATGACCTTCGTTGAGGTATGATGCGTCCCAGTTAGTGGAGGTCTTGTTCCTTGGTATTGACTGTGCTGCATTATTGGAAACCTGTGGTTCAGTTTATAACCCATCATATTGTCCCTGGCTCTCTCCAGAGGAATAGTGCTTCTGATTAATTTTATTAGTGGGTTTATTTCAGTTCAAAATGAGGCGTGGGTTTCCAAGTGACAGAAAATAGTCCTTTTCTTAGAGTATAACAATGTAGTTCAGAGAGGTATTATCCAGAGAAAATGAGAAGATTTTAAAGGTTTCTTTAAAGGAAGAAAATTTCAGGCTTGATTAAAAACAGAACTAAAGGGGGAAAGAAAGGTTCAGCAGTAATTTCAAAACAGGAGTTGCAAAGATTTCTTCCATGGGTGACGGCTGTACTCTATTACCCTCACAGCACCACAGTGCTGAACACTGGGTGGCAAAAATTTCATTAGACTAGGAGCTAGTGCACAAAATTTGGAAATTTCCAGATAAAAGAGAGGAACAGACTGAGAGCTTGAGGAACTAAACCTTAATACAAGAAGAAAAGGGAGGAATCACAAATTGTGTGTCAGTCTCTGGATCCAAGGGCACCAAATGAAGTGATTTGCGTGACCTTTTCTTGAGTAAGATTATTCATCTTAATTTCTTCCCCTTGTCTTGCAAATATCTGATGCAATTGATAGACAGTGACCAATTCTGGAATTATTCCTTGTTCTCCCAAGACAGGCAGTATTCTTCCTACACTGAGGACCATGTACATCACAAAACATTTCCTTGTTTTAATTCCAGCTTCCCACCTTTACAGCCGAGCTCCTTTCTCATCTGTGAATCATCTGCCTTGCCTCTTGATACCAGAAGTGAAGTGAATACTACATTTTGCTTAAATTCAATGATCATCTCTCCCATCCCATCTCTTTTTAAAGCATTCATCAAGCAAATTATGGGGTCTCAAGAGTATGAAGTCTTCCTGTTCAACTCTTTCCTCTCGTTTAAAGCAGTGAAGGCAGGGAGCAGAAATTAACGTAACTTTTGTCTCTGCCTTGACTTCAGAGAGCTCTTTAAACAGAGCATTTCCTCGTACCAAAAGCTTTCTCCAAGGTGGTGCTCGCTTTACTCAGAGCCTGTGTGCATTCATCTTCCTCAAGGCTTCATTAATCACACAGGGGAGGTCTATTGTGGAGCATCCTGGCTGAAATTCTGCCTGTTTTCTGGTTTAAACTGGGGGTTAATGGTTTGGTACCTTTGTAGAACAAGCCCTGTGGGGCAGGGAGTGCTCTGGGAGGACTGGGAGCTCAGCCCATGGTTGTTGACTCTACTCACCCCTTCACACTGGGGCTTTCCAGTTACTTTTTTCAGTGTTAGAAAGTCCAGCATTGCTTGATTCTAAAGTCCTTTATTGTGCCAACAGAAGTGACTTACTTTTCCTGGCTGGCATTTATATACTTTTGTAAATGAATGATTGCACTCCCTGGTTCATGGTTCTGCACTTGCTGACAGCTACTTGTTTAACTTCATTTTTATGATTTATTTATAAGGGCAGAGTTAATTACAATTGTTTTTCACCCAGTTTGCGTAGAGGGTACATACAATTCATATGAAATATTTCAGATACCTGTGATTTTTTTTTCTGAAATGGCAAAGGCTGAACTATTGCAGACCATTAAAACCAAACAAGTAACCCCTTTCCCCAGGAGCTCTAATTTAGAATAAGCTTCCAGCCCAGCACCTACAAATCAAATAAAGATTTGTAGTGACAATATTTTGTACTTCCAGGTGTCTTTATATTCCTGGTATGACCATTTCCCCTGTATAAGATATTCAAATTTTCATCCTTTACGCAAAAGCAATTTCATTTTACGTCATTTGTTGTTGCACAGAGTAAATCTACAGAGGTAGGTGGTTTTTAGCACATTTACTTATCCTATAAGTCTCCTCAGCAGATCATTGGTGAGCCAACATATCAAGACACACCCTGAAAAGCAGAAGGAGTTATTCAGAAGAGGAAAGGAAGTTAATCAGGTTCAGAGTTGGTCTCAGTTTAAAAAGGTTTGAAAGCATTGAAAGGAAGAAGGAAAGGCTGATGGAATTCCAGAGCCAGCACACTTGCTCCACCTTACCCCACTACCCATGGAAAGGAATAATGCAAATCTTCAGTGCTGAAAAATTACTTTGAATCAGCCCCAAATAAGAAGAAGTCTGATCTCATCGTGAGACATTCTGTGTTCTCATTTCTTTTGATTTTAATTTTTTAGGATCCAGAATGCAAACCTTCTTAACACAGACTAATAGACAGAAATTTCACTCGTGAACTCCAGTTGAATTGTGAGTCATTGGGAGAGGCCCAATTATTTTCCTTGAAAAGAAGGCTGAGGAGACTTATAGGATAAGTAAATGTNAGGCTGAAATAAGGATGTCAGCATGACCCTCATAGCGTTGCACACTAACTAGTTACACAAACATTTGGGATTTGAATTAATAGACCCCAGGATCCTTAATCCCATGGCAACAATCAGCCTTAAGGATCTTTTAGCCTATCATTAGAGATATAGGAAAAAGAAAAAGTAGTTAAAGAATGGAAGATGTTAGGTATGAAGTAAGGTTTTCATTTTAACAATATCCCTTAATCCTTTTTCCTTTAGATATTTCTAAGGAAAAGTAAAGTTTGGATACTTTCAGGTAGTGCAAAAAGAAAAAAAAAAAAAAAAAAAAAGAAATGTTTGGGAGAGAAGAGCAGTTAGTAGAGATAAGGGAGCTGATGTTACCACTATTGTTCCTGTTGAAATCTAATTCTAATGCCTGAGGAAAAAAAAAAAAAAAAAGGAAAAAACCCGAGACACTCACACCAGGAGCAAGAAGAGATTAGCAAAGAAAAGATGCATCCTCTGTGTTTTGTGGGACAGATTGTCCCTGGCAGTTATACTTGTAGAGAAGCAGAGAGAGCCTGTGATCTGATCAGCTTCTCCAGCGCTGATTGGGGGTACTGAAACTTTGCTTTTGGCTTCATTTCCAGTAGCAAATACAGCTGTGCTGCAAGGAGATAGCGAAGTCTTGCCTGGCTGACCCTGTCTTTTTTGTTCTAATAGAAGAAGAAAATAGAGGATGAGAATAGAAAATACAAGTAGATCTGTGAGGAGTAAAAATTACTGAAGCCTTGTTTTCTATGGATGTGTGTGCAGTGGCTGACTGGATTTCCTGCCTGAGAAGATAACAGCGGAAATTCTTACATGTTTAAGCCCCTTATCTTGGGGCTCTGAGCAACCTGGTCTAGTGGAAAGTTTCCCTGCCCATGGCAGGGGGGTGGAATGAGATTTAAGGTTCCTTCTAACCCAAACCACTCTGTGATCTTACAGCTACTCCCTTCCATTTCTGGGGCATTAATTTGTAGCCCTGATTTAAGCCTGAGATGTTTTGTTTTCTGGGAATTCTTTTCCTAGACAATTTTCTGTAAACAAAAGAAATGTTTTTGTAACTGTACCTGTGTTTATCCATTCTTTCTCACAGGAGAGGTTTCTTGATGAACATCTGTTTTAACCAATGTGATTGAAGAGGTTTGCCTTTGTTTCATCAATCAAATTAGTCTATGTAAAATGGTATAAAAGAGAGGGACATCTCAAAAATAAAGATTTTTATAGCCTTCTAGTCAAAAGTCTGTGTTGTTGTTTGGTGACAACAGTGATATTAATGTGTTTGTGTTTCTCCTTCCCCCTCTCCCAGCTGCCCATCCACACCACACTTGTGAGGATCCAGCTGTCGTTGAGCTCTCCACTGCCGGTTCTGCTCAAGACAGAGCTCCAGGCTGAGGAGCTGTGTCTGAGGTGAAGGGATGAGAAAGACAGTGGGATCACATGAGCCTTGTTTCCATAGTAAATGGGGCTGAGAAGGTGGAGGCAGAAAGAGGAGCCATATGGCAAGTGGTGATGGCAGGAACCAGAGCTCTCTTCTGAGGGTGGCTTCAGGGTTTAGTCACGTATAGGAACCAGAGATATAATTTCTCTCAATCAGCCAAGATGCTTTAGAGGATCACATGGAGTTGCAAAAGCATCAGGGATCCTGGAAATGATCAGATTTGTTGTTATGGTAAACACAGTTCTTCTTCATGTCCTCCTATCCAGTGTCACAATACTTGGTCACCTTCCCTTTTAGTTTATTTATTTGTTTACTCATTTTATTTGACAAGGTACCCAAATTCTGATGGCTCACATTGTTTTTCAGGCCATTTTTCCCCTTCTACTACAGCCGGTTTCTTCCACCCAGCCTGGCAGGAGCCTCTGTTGGGAGCTCAGCCCCACAGTGCCCCCCCCAGACCCCACCACATCTCTTAGAGCTGGCAGTTTTCATCTGATCTGTAATTCCTGACTCCTCCACATCCAACCCCAGCATCAGCTCAGACCATGGGGCACGTGGAGGTGGTGCCAATTAATAGGATAAGAGCAATGGGCAGGAACAGATGCACAGCAAGTTCTACCTAAATACGAGGGAAAACTTCTTTACTGTGAGCACTGGAAGCGATTTCCCAGAGAGGGTGGGGAGTGTTCCTCACTGGAGATGTTCCAGTGCCACGTTCCATCCGGACATGGTCCTGTGCCGTGTGCTCTGAGCAGGGAGCTCGACCTAAGTGACCACTGAGGTCCCTTTCCAAGCTGAACCATTCTGGGATTCTGTGGTCCTGGGGTGGAAGAGCTCAATGGCAGATGTTCTACATCTTCCCCATGTGCTTGGAAGGCAACAAGCTTGGGAGGTGCAGCGGTGAGAATGATGCTGTGGGAACTTCAAAGCAGCTGCACGTGATCCTTGTGCCAGGAATTGTGCCACCGCCTCTGGGTGGCTGACTGAATGCAACTTGTTTGGCTCTGCCTGTCTCCTTCCCTCGTGCTCTGAATGATTCACTGTCAGAGCGAGGATGAAAGAAGGCAGAGCACAAAGGCACCTTTATCTGCATCCCTGCCCTCCGCGGATCGCGGCTGTGGAGGGACCCAGCTCCGCGCTCCAGCCTTGAAGATGCTGCTGTGGGGAGCTGCTGCAAATTATGGGCACTTTTGTACCTCGTGCTGGGTCAAACCCAGGCTGACCTTGTCCCCTTGGGCTGTGCTGGGCCCCTGGGCTGCAGGGCAGAGAGGGAGGGCGAGGCCGTCCTTTGCCAAAGCGGCAAAGAGTGGATTAACACAGCAGGCAACATTTCGCTGCTTTTAAGTAATTGTCAAACATAATGGCAGTTACCTGCCTGTTTTCTTGAGGGATTTGTACTGAACAAGGGAAGAGCTGCTAACAGGATCCCAGGGTTGAGGAGAGATTTGAGAGGAAGGATCAGAAGAATTAAATATGTGACATGTAGGGAGGAAAGATGATAATGAATGGGTATATCTGCCTGTGCTGCTCAGTGCCAGCCACTTGAATGAATTTATTTAGGGAACGAAGCAAAATAGCAGAATTGCCGTGATTCTCCATCCAGAAACATCCTTTTTTTTCCCCTCAAAAATATCGGTTAGCTTAAGGAAAACCTTCTTTCCCGTCGCATGGGGCTGAATTGTTCCCGTAGGCACACTTTTGGGATGATCCAATAGCCATTCAAATCAATAGAAACCCTTTCTTGGATCAAGATTTTAAATCCAGCTGTTTGAGAGGGAAGGGATGTGATAGAGCTCTGTATATTTTGGAGGCTGTAAATGTTGAGGTGAGAGGAAGGGGTTATTTCATGTAGCACAAAGAGATCTATTTAAGCACAGAGTTGCACTAAAATAGGAATTTTTATATGAGCCATAAGAATGTCAGATGGCTCAGATAATAATAATATCACATAAAATAAAGTAATTGTATTGTATAAAGGTTGTCAGTTTATTTGCAACACATCTAGTCATAAAGCTGATCATTTTCTGTTAAATTAAAGTTGCACAACTTGCCTCTGAGCAAGAAATAAAGGCCTGGTGCTCTTCATTCCATATTTGTAATTTGGCTTGCTCTGTTTATTGGATTTTTTAAGTCATTAAGTGAAAGACAGAGGGCCAGACGTCGACTCACTCAAACCCAGTCCATTTCAAGTGAAAAAGTGAAGTCAGCCTTGGAATATTGCTTTTAAAAAAGCACTTGGATGATGGGAGAGTGTCTCAAGGAAGGCAAAATGAGCATCATGACTCGGCATGGTTAAACCAGGCAGGACAGGGCAGGAGGAGAATGTTACATAGAGTGCACTCAGGGGCACAGACTAGAACCTAATGGGGCTTTTACCTTGCCTGGAAACCACTTGTAGCAGAAAACTCTCTGTTGCAGAAGAGCACTGGGTAGGAAAAATTAGGATGGAAGCTCTGATTTTTATGAAGAGTGCCGAAGTAGTTCCAATTCTGTATTCTCAGCAGCAAGTCTTGTACATCTTCCATCACAGGGCATCAGTTTGGTGGCCTGCATTAAGTGGCACAGCAAATAAGACTCATATTTTATTTACTCTCTGGAATGGGACATATATAATTGTCAAAACTCATCATAAAACTCCTTTTTTTTTGGTCTTGATAAATGAGTTTAAAACTCCAACCCTTCAGATCAGTGAGTCAGGAAGATGAAGTAGTAAAGCAGAGAAGATACTTATTGCCAAATGGATTAGGAATTTGAGAACTCCCTCTATATAGGCTATAAGTCCCAAATCAGATTTGATAAATCAAGTGATATTAGAAGAGATCTTCAGGGCTCAGTAGACTTAAATATTGCAAGGAACTATTACCGTCATATCCATCTCAACACACAACAGTGCTGTATATTAAATGGCAATGGATCAGCCTCCCTCTGCCTCTTACATATTCCAAAGACAATAGATCAGTAACTTGATAAAAAAAAAAAAAAATAAAAAAAAAGCAGTCCAAGTGGAACAGCATGAAGGACAACTTCTAGCTATTAATTTATTTACACATTACTTCTGTGCAGTAAAATTTGCTTCCCCTCCATGGGGGCAGTACAGCCACAGCTGGATATACCAGAATGGTGCAGAGACATGGCTCAGGTCTCTCAGACTTGAATGCAATTTTCAATTTTTTATTAAAATTATTCCAGCTAGCAAAGAAAGCAGGGTTAAAGAGCGGTCTCCACCTGTCCCATGTTTGGACAGCACAGTCAGGGAATCTACACGAGACCTTTAATCCCTTCTGCTCCAGAACCACATTCCAGTTCTGTCCAGAGTCGTGGTGAACATCTTGGTGGGAGTCCAACTCTTTTTGCAGGTGGAGACTCCCTTCAGGTCCAGGTCAGTTCAACGGTGGCACAGATGTTGTGTGAAGAACCCCTGGGTTGTGACATGCTGTACTAAAAGGACAAACTGTGGGAAAATGACTCGGTTAAGGTGCCAAGGTGCTGCTCCAGCACACTCAGAGTTTACAGCACCCGGCGCCAGTTTAACACGCTCTGGGTAAGACTTCGGAGAAGTAGGGGAGGCATCTTTGTTCTCACCTGTTTTAGTGTCTGGTGCTTCATAAAAAAAAAAAAAAAAAAAACATCTGGCATGAATCTGCCGTGCTTGGTGGCAGCCTGTCACCTCCACCCTGCTTGGTGCCAGCTGTCACCTCCACCACCCTACAGAGCTGGGCAGCGGCTGATCTGACCTCAGGGGGACAAAGGGTGCCTCAAAGGGACCCACGTGTGGCAGGACATCCCCCCTAGCACAGCAGAGCTTCCCTGCTCTGTCCTGCAGCTGGTGCTGTTCAGGACATTCTCCCCTCACATGCATTGGTGAGATAACCCAGGCCAGCTCCTCTCACTCGTAAGCCCTCACGGGCGAGCGAGTTATTTCTCTCTCTGGTGCCAGGTGTGGAGTTCCCAATAAACAACTGGCCCTGAGTATAAGGTGTGGGGGATAAGATGGAATTCCTGACTGAGAGACACTACTTTTACAAACTATAAAAGCTACACAAACTTTCACAAAGGCAGAAGCCTCCTATACACACCCAGGAAGCAGTGTGGGACTTCTCCCACGGAGTTTGGGCACAAATTCCGTGGATACTTTCCTGGGAATTGAGTGAAAGAATTCTATGTGTTTTCCATCAATTTGGTGGTATATTACATTAAATCCTAATCTATACTATTTCTTCACTAGCTGCAATATAGGTACCTTTATCATGCACTGTGTTTTTTCTACTAGTAGTTCTTTTTGTTTTATCCTGTGGAGTGAGTAGTCTGTTCAAAGTCTTGTGTCTGTTATATTTGCATCTATATAATAAATAATTCATTTTGCAATGGACCTCATCAGCCAGTATTAAGAACTTGTGAATGAGAACAATCTGAGGCACAGGCTGCCTCAAACAGAGCTACTGCCAGAAATCTGAGTCGAGGGTAGGGCTTGGCCAAGCTCTCGTCTCCATTTGTAACACCACATCCATGACTCTGCACTTCACCCTGCCCTCAGCTCCCACGTGCTCTCATTCCTGGGGAGCTCCTGGAGAGCCCAGAGCTGGCATTCAGCTGCTGGGGATGGCAGGAGCACAGGGAGAGCTGGGGCCCAGCTCCTGCCACGGGCGATGGGTTCCTCTTCCATGGAAGCACTCGCATGAGGTTGATGTTCCTTCCCAGCCACCAGGTTTCTTCCAGAAAATTTTAAATCAAATGCAACAGTCTTTTACAGCAAGTAAAGGGAAATGGGTAATTTTGAGGACATTCATTAGGCTTGTAGAGTAGCTACTCGGAGCAGTCCTCTGCAGGTGTCCATGTTTCTTGGTAGGCAGTTTGATCTTTTGAATGTTAGGTGCTCTAAATCTCAGCTTGGGTACCCACAGTGTGCTGAAGTTGTGACCATTAGCACCATTCAATTGTCTGTGTCTTCACAGCCAGTTCACTTTTTGCTTTAACTGGGATCTCTCAGCTCCAGTCCTGCTAACTCTTGTGCAGATATCAAAATAACAGTACTTATCCCTGATAAACCACATACACTTTTTTTCTTCCAGCCTCCCATGAAAAGTGGCTGCTAGGGACTCAGCTCACAAAAAGAAAGGTAAAAGCACTTTCATCGACCTAGTCTATAACCTACCTTAAAAGGCTGGGTTGAATTCCGCAGACAGAATATTTCTCCCTGGTAATTATGGTCATTTTTCATTATTATCACAACCAAGATCCATTTAATAGAAGGTATTCTCTTTAGTAATTCCTTTTTATGCTATTTGCCAGTGCATATGCATTGCCAGCACCTATTTTTGCATGTCCAGGTTATGGAATGACAAGCAGAGATTGGCCAGGTGCAAAATAGGTGTGTGTGCAAAAAGGTGAATTACTCAGTTTTGGAAAGGAACTCTCTATAAAATCATCTAAGATAGGGAGATGGTGGTGTGATGTCCAATGTAATTGAGCAGTAGGGTTGGAAGAGCTTATCAGAGGACCTGGATGAAGCTCCAAAGGAAGGGAATTCTGCCCAGTTGGACAGGCACCCTTGGCTCTGAAAATCAGGCCCTGGACGTGTACAAATGTGTAGGTTTGATGAGCCTATTTAAAGGGAAACTAATTAGAAGTATAGACAATCCACCTTTCTTAAACGGAATTATTGTAGTCTCTGATCCATAAATCTGACATTTATACATATTTATACTCTATTGCTTAATGAATACCTGATTAAGGAATACAGCTGCCAAGCGAATAAATTTGTTGTTAATCAAATGATACCATAAAGACAGATCATCAGACCTATTAGAATATATTCATTTGGCAGATAAATCTGCTCGCTGCAGCCTGTTAGTGCAATGTGTAATGCAAATCAAATTGTTCTTTAGAGCTAAACCTTCATCTCTGCCAGAATAAAAAAGACTTTGCATGGAGCAGATGAGATGAAATCCTATATTTTTACAGAGGGTGTGAAAGCCCTTGGCATTATGTCTTGTATTGAAAGTAAATTTCACCCTAATTGAACACTAAAGACTGAAGAATGCTTAAGTCTGTGCACTGAAGATTTTACTGTGGTATATAATTGCCTCTCCCTTTTGTTGCTGTATCTAATTCAGCAGTATAAATTACCAGCTTAATTTTTGTCTTATTGTGTGATGTACTTATACTATTATTTTGTACTACCAAGAATTAGCAACTGGCATTTGCGTTTATGGATCCTTTCATCCAGGGAAAATCTAATAACAACATTGGTCTAAATACTACATTAAAGGGCTGAAGCATGTTGGAGATGAAAAGATAGCCTGAGGTAACTGTGAAATGGCCACAGTGTTTACAGGGATCTGTCAAAACACCACGCTGATTTTCAGTAGCTTTGAAATGGTGGTACATTTTTGAATGCAGATTTGAAGCGCTGTTTGCAGGACTGGATTTCATGCTGAACTATGAAAAATGTATTTATGCTCCAGCTATTAAAGGAGGGCAGACACTGGGCCTCTAGTCTGTGCTGAGAACTGTCCACCCTTCTCCATCAGACACCAGTTCCATCAGAGTCAGCTCGAGGAGTCCACTCTGTGAATTCCCCTCATGAGGAACCTGCTGATGCCTTTCCTCCAGTCCCTTGCCAAGTCTGGGCAATATTTTGAAGGGAAATGCTGCGCCTGTGCCCAGCTGAAGTGTTCAGCTGTAGGTTTACATGCAGCACAACCCTTTTTGCCCTGATCATGTACAACTCATGCAAAACTCCTGGTTGCCTTGCATAAAACTTTAAATCAGGCAGTTGCTCCATTTTTCCACCTCTAGGCGAGTTTTACTGCCCCAGCTACTTCTCCTCCTCGGCCTTCTTTTCATCTGAGAAGTATTTGCTGATGATAGTAAATAGTTCATGTTCAGTTGAAATAATTCCTACTAGGTTTATTAGTATCTGTTGTTTGGGGAGATGAAACAGGAAAGCCTTATAAATATGACTGCTTAGATTTTGAGGATATGAAACAGGTAAGTGAAATAGAATTGAAATCAAGTTTCAATGTCTAAGATACCAAGCCATCAGTTACTGAACAACTGGAAAAGACAATGGCTTGGCCAGCTGAAGGTAATCCCTATTGATTAAACAATGTCCTTCTCCTTACCGAAATTCCAA
>VYZR01042670.1:13433-31060 GCA_013400675.1 Oxylabes madagascariensis
TCTACCACACATCTGCTCTGTCCTCACACTGAAGAGCCTTTTCATAACATGCAAGTGAGCATCCCTGCTGCTACACCTTAAGTACATTATTTCTCACTTTCAGTATGTAAAAGTTTCAGTTCTTATTCTCTTTACAGAAGGCTATTCTGTATTTGAATATTGCTCCTGTGTTGTTCCTGACTGCAACCTACTCTTACAAAATAACTATTCTGTTCAGTCTCTTCTCCTGGGTTGTGCAAAACAGAGTGCCTCTCATGATATTCCTCATTAATCAGTTTGTATGGCTTATTGGTACAGTGCTTGTCTCTCCATGAAGCCTCTACAATCACTCTGAGATTTTTCAAGTTCAAAACCAAACCTGCTTGCTTCATCTCACAAAACTTCAGCATGACAAGCGACTAACCTGTAAATAAGATTTGGTGCAAACCTGACTCAAATCAAAGAATTTCTTTACCATCTCTTGCTTGTGAATCAAGGACACACCAAGGAAATAATTTAGTTTTGTAGCAGAAACAGCATAAATTTTTTAAGGAAAACCACTCCACCAGCTGTTTCCTTTGCCCTCTTATTCCCCATCTCCATTCCAAATGTTCTCAAGCTGATCATGTTGTTACTACAAAGATTGTAGTATGTTTATTTTTGTCATTTTAAATGGTATGTTATCTAAAGATTTTAATTTACTGGAGAAACTGAGTTCTTTTAAAACACTTTTTCAATAAATGATCATCTTATCAATATTGGCCCACTACAATGGCATTTACTACATTTCATTACAATAAAACTTTCAAAGAGTGGAGAAAGCAAGGGTTGATGGATGCTAAGCTAAGTAAAGTTTATAACATTCCTGTATTTTATCAGAATACAACAAACATAAAACAGTATTTTCAGTTGTTCCTTTCCTGGTGAGAGAGCCAGTGGAAAAATGAATTTCAAAATGTGATCCTCTCCACATGCAGTGAAAATATTTAAATCATGAGAAATTCAACAAACTTAAAACCTTATTTTCGCAATGTTATTTCTTCTCTTAAGACAATTTTTGCAGTAGTAGTAATATTTACATTATGCCCATTTTGCACCTAGAGAGAGGTGTCATCTGAATAAGAGAATAATCATAGAATCAAAAAATCATAGGATCTTAAAGATCATCTCATTCNCACCCCAAGAATAAGATACCAGACAGGGATCTAGTTTGGGATCCAGTATTACATCCTATGCAGGCAACAAATTAATAACATCAAGTGAGCACATGCTCCACTGTGGTGTGTGGTGCTGGTCTGTGGACTGGTCAGATGCACAGAGGTGAGCGACAGCGAGAGCAGGAGAAAACCCATCAGCCCTTTGGCCATTCTTGTCTGCTGAACTGGCTTGGAATCCTTTTTGCTCCTTCTTTCTGATCAACAGCTCCAAACAGAAGAAGAAGAATCCAAACAGTAAAATGTACAACTATAATAATTAATGAATTAATCACTGTTTGGAATAATCTGTTTTCCCTAATGCCCTAGAAAGCAGATAAAAACATCTACTGTGAAGCCTTTCTTTGATATCTTACCTGGGGTGTTTCCCACTCCAAGTTTGCCTTACTGTCTGAGAAATGGTCCTTTATTCAAGTGACAGGCGCATAGTGAGAGACTCAGACTTCAGTGTGTGCTTCAGCTAAATACCTAAAAATTTAGATAATTACTCAGAGCTTTTCCAAATGATTTGAATCTATTCAGTCAACACCCCTGGCTGGAGATCTCACAAGAATATGGAGGTTGTCTTGTAAGATGTCCAGTACTTCCTGTTTCTGGCTAATATTTTGGCTTTTGTCTGTTCCAGTCTCGGTATGTTGGCTTTTATCTGTTCCTGTCTAGGTATTTTGGCTTCCCTTGGTTTCTGTCCTAGCTGGACACCAAAAGTACAGATGCATGTTAAAATGAGAAATACTGAATTATATAGCTAAACTATTTCATATTCTAAATGTTTGACTAATGATCGGATGTAAAAATGAGGAATAATTTAGTTACCTCTTGGGTTTGTTTTGGTTTTTGTCAAAACTCATATGTTTCTCCCTGCCATAAAGGTTCTCAGTATATTATTTATTGCTAAGTTGTGGCAGCTATACTACATGACTTAGCACTGTACATTTTTTGATGATTAAACCTCCCAAAAGATGACATTGAAATCAGCTAAATTTTTCAAAGAAAGCAACTGATCCATGTCTTCAAGGGGAAAAAAAGGAACAGGGAAAAAAATGGGTCAAGAACGTTCCTACATGAATTTTTTTGGATAATTAGTGGGCTAGAGTTCCCTTGCAACGAGTGGGTATTTTCCAGCTGGCCATGGGCAGCAGTTATTTCAGATCCAGCATGTCTGATCAGTTTCTAATGAAATCCAAACAATGTCTGCCCTGGCTCTTTGAAAATACAGAATTCTGTGCTTAAACCCTGGAAAGCTCTAAGGCATGAACTCTTCTGTGTCAGCTTGGAGATTTGCAAAGGTTTGCAAGAAAATAATTACTCAATGGGTCCAACATAATGGCCCTCAGAAGTGCTTGTTCTTCTCATTACACTTGGACATATATTCTCTAAAAACACCCAATTCAGCTCAAAATGAAGCTTTGCTCATAGGCACTCACATCAAACATCCAAAAGCTGGTGAACCCTAGTGATTCTGGAAAGGTTCTTGGGAGCATCAAAGCACAGGCCATCTCAGATCTTGGGAGCTCCCTTCAGTGAGGGGTGACCAAACAAACAAGAAAAGAGATGAGAGGTTTAGAAATAAATCATATTACAGTGAAAAGGCTGCAAGAGCCTGTGGAGTCAGTTTTTTCTAATATTTATAATGGCATTTCCATAAATTTAAAGACCAGCTGCAAAGCTTTGGAAATGGACAAGTAAACCAATAAAATGAGCCTAAGTACTAATGCAAGGCCACCCAGGTTCATTCTCTCAGTACTTACCAAAGTAAATGTGGGATGCAGGAGAATATGTGCCTTCCCAGAACTATGCCCTGTCTCAAAAAAGGATTTCAGGCACCCTTCAATGCCAGCTGTATGGCTTGGAAGCTCTGGGCAGAGCATGGAGTGAGATGGAAGGAACAGCTGTGCTCCTCAAGGCAGCAGAAGCTGCTGTCTCACAGGAGGAGGAGACCAAGGCCAGAGACAGGCAAACATGTCCAGCCTTGGTGGCACCTTGCTTCCATGATGGCAGCAGATACCTACTTCCTCCAAATCACTGTAGGCCATGGAATACCCTCCTTTCATGGTGGTGCCTGGCAGGGCAGCAGCTCCCAACTCCCAACTCAGAGCTCCTGCACTGCACCCTGAGCGCTGTTCAGTGTGAACACCGTTCCTCTGCTGTGAGTCACTCCTCAAGGACCAACAACATCAGATTCTCAGGAAATTTGCTAAAGTCTGGAGGTGAGAGTAGCCCCAGCACAAGGCATGGTTGTTCTCCTAGAGAAAAATGGCCAGAAGTTCGAAAATTTCACAGTTTTTCTAACTTTTTTTTAACAAGGATGAAAACCAGTGTGACAGTCAAAATGCAAGAGCTTTGCTCTGGCTATACAGTAAGTAGCTACTTACCTGTGAGTTGTCCAATATTATGAACAATAATATTAATTATTATTAAGGCAGCCAGCTACTACAAAATGGGAATTTGGCTTCCAGTGAACAGATCTGTTCCGGCTGCCAGCAAGTCAGGACACCACTGCAAAGCCTTGTGGTGTAAAACTCAGTGCAGGGGGAATGTATACTGAAATTTAGTTATTATGACCCCTTTATTGGAGGACTGAGGTTTTGGCAATGGAAAATAATTTTCTGGAAGGAATGAAATCTCTCTCGGGAATTAATCTGCCCTGTGCAATTATGTATGTATTCACATGCTACTGGTGTCAGTGAAGGAGAGAAATGAACTGTTTACTGAAAGTTGTCTGGATTCGTCTTTGTAATGATTCATCATCTCCTAAGGTGACAGGTATTTGATGCCTTTTTCCATCCTTTAAAGGTTTTCATGTATATGAAGAAAAAAAGGAAGAAAAAAGATAATCATTCAAGTGAAAATCTGAGTAAGCAAATGCATTTGGCTCTCACATGCATGGAAAGTTTATTCTGGAGCCAGAGGTGGTTGCTGAGACCATAATTTTACACAGACAGTTACAAGCAGTTATCTTGGTGGGTTCATACCATTTTAATGTGAAGTACTTCAGTGTTTTACTTTTTAGCATTTTTCAATAAATAAAGCAGAATGAACTCCAATTGTAAATGCTGCCAACTACTTTCCCAAGCATTGCTCTTTACAGAGGATAATTTATAATGATCAAAGATAAACTAAAGTATTAGGCTTGAAGAAATATGACTTCAGGTTTAAAAGTTCATTTTACGAGGTAGATAATATTTAATTTCTTTTTTCAGGCCTCGTAAATTTGATTGCTTTTTCCTTAGTTCCTTAATTGTTAGAAAGGTGGAAAGTTCAGGAACACAGGGGGGTTTTATTCCCAGGAGTTTCTGGTTACTGCTCCATTTAGTTAAAAGCGCACAGATCAGTTTTTATAGACACTGAGGATGTATGACTGACAATTGCATTTGTATTGGGAAAGACCTATTTAACACTTCTCTGCCAAAAGAGAATCTGAGCACGTGGTAACTTGTCCTCCCTTTTTAGGAAGAACAGGGTGTCTGATCCACTTGATAATGGTTGCTAAAAACTAGCACAACGTGAAAGATGGGAACAGTTATTGTCTTTACAAAGGCAAGGTCTGTGTTAAACTGGTGCCAGGCACAAGACAAAGGAAGCTCTTGAGTGACAGCAGGGAGGCTAAGGGCAAAAGCCAGAGCTCGTGTTCTCACATGCACCTCCCCACCAACTTCCCACAATGGGTATTTGGGATGAGGTGTGCTCATGCACACACCCTCACATTTGGTCTCTGTTCACTGCTCCAGAGTTATCATGTTAGTATATGGAAAGGCAAAATACTCTTCTCTCTGCCTGCAAATGGTGAAGGTCTCACTTATGCACCCTCTTGCGTGCGACACATTCCTTTAAGACACATAGGTTCAAAATACAGAATTCCAAATCCCTACGAATCATTCCGTCTTTGCATGTTTTAATTAATTATTCAAAAAATACAGTTGTATCAAAAGACATTTTCCTAACCTCTTCTTGAGTGAACTCAGGTGTTTTTAATGTCCTCTTAAATGATGCATTAGTACAAGGAGGGCATAAAGAGTTCAACTTTTTTTTTCTGATTAAGAAGACACAGCGAAAAAATTAAAAGCTCAGATATTTTTTGGTCCTGTTTGCATCATATTTGATACTAAAATGCAATATAAAACATACAAGCCTTATATTTTAACAGAATTGAATTTCAGGACTCAACATGCACAGTGGCCGTTAAATGGAGAACATCCATGGCCTTCTTGGGACTTGTCGTGGTTTGAGCAGGAAGTGAGTTTTCAGGAAGTTACAGGGTACGTCTACGTGAACTTCCAGGGGTTAAATATCGGAAACTCCTAGGGAACCTCCCTTTTCCATCCAGGCAGCTGAACAGGTAACAGGGCCGGTCCTGGTCCGCCGTGTGGCCCCCGGGCCTGGCGGCCCGGCCAGCCCTGCCGCCCCTGCTGCGGGGGGCCAGCCCGGGACCGGTCGTGCTCTTCCCACCTGCCCACATCGACTGCTGGCAAAGCAGAAAGACAGGCTGCAGCTCAACATCCAGCAAACTTTTCCAGCCTAACCCCCGAGCCAGCCAGCGTCAGGGGAGTCCAGGGGTCCCCGGGAGTCCCTGGGAGCAGCCCAGTTCGGGCTGGGCCCACCCTGTTGAGACCTAGAGGGTGGGCAGGTGGCATTTATAAGTATTTTTTAATGATTCCTGACTGCGCGGACGCTCGGAGCTCCGACTTTCGGCTCTCCCCCCAGCTCGGCCTTGAAAAACTGACAATGATAAGCCGCAGCAGCCAGCTGAGGAAGAGAGCAGACCTGGGCAGATTTAACTCTTTCCTAGCAAGATGAAGCTTTCAAAACTCCAGCTTTTTTCCCTGAGAGAGAGAAAAGGACAGAATGATTTGAAACGTAGAACGACAGCATGATGCAAAGTCAGTGAAAGAACTGATGTGATTTTTTGGAAGAAGGGATTTGAGGCAGTGGACATTTCTGGACTTCTCTAGATGTAAACCATGGAGAAAATGGACCTGTTTTGTAAAAGCTGTTTGGGGGAATGCTGGTTCTAGTCAAGGATGGTGGACTGTTGTACTTGAGATTTCATTGAGAATGTTGTAATAGTGAGTCCCCCGCTCCTGGGATAAAAGGAGGTCTCTTGGATGGAGACGATTTCAGAGATAGAAGAAGAGAATCTTTGTTGTAAACTAGAGGAGGCATTCTTAAACGTTACCCCAAATGTGCTGAGGGGCCCATGGGTAGTCGTGGGAAAGGCTGCTGATGGGTGGGATGGCACAATCTGCAAGATTCCGGGCGGTTGCAGATTTGTGACACTGGGAGCCACCAGACCCTTTTTTTTTTAGTGGCAAATGTCTCCATGGGACACTGGAGAGACTGCGCTCCCAAAGTGATGAAAGATTATGTTTAAATGGTGAAACTGACTGAAAGTCATGGTTTGTCTCTCTGTGTTGGTTGTGGGAAAGTGAACAGTTGCTGGGAGAAGAAGAGGGGTTTTGAAGTTTCAATTTTTTTCTTTTTTTTTCTTTTTTTTTCCTTTCATTCTTTTAGTGTGTGTAGTAATAAAACTTATCTGTTCAAACTTAAGTTGGGCCTGTTTTGCCTTTTCTCTCCTAATTCCATCTCACAGCAGTAAAGACACTCAATTTGGCAAACAAGATTTGGCGAACGTGAAACCACAACAGGACTATAGAATAAAAGCTGCAAAAATAAAATGCTTAACCCTACACGTTTCTCTGCATATCACAATCATTTTGTGGAAATACAAGTTATTACCGCGTAGTTAGGAACTCAAAACTGAGATGGAACTAATAAAAGCAGGGAAAAACAAACTACCACTTCTATCTTTACACATGGATAAAAAAGAAGTGAAATCCTGGAAAATATTAATGAAAGGTAAATTCATCCCTGTTGCAATCTCTTCAGAATGTGAGTTGGAAAGCTGTGTTCAATAGAGGTATATTACCCGTATTTTTTAGCTGACCAGATTTGCTGATTTTTGTGCATCTCTGTGCTGTGCATGAGGTGACAGAATGAGTCAATCACCTCCCCCTGCAGGAGTGTGGCTGCAGGGAGAGGCATGAAGGTGGGATTACTTCTATCCAAGACCTTGACTTCTAAACACTACAGGGGGATGCATTTTTTCTGCTGCTGTTTCAATACAACACTTCTAGTCTTTCACTTTTATTGCACAGTGTCTTAGGAATCTGCCTGTTAATTAGCAGCTCCAACTTCAATCTTGCAGCACTTTAACAGTGAGCTCATTAGTGATCAAGTAGCTGTGAAACATTATCTACACCATGCAAGCTCAGAAAACATCGCAGCATCCTCTGGGTCTGGCTGCTTCTAAAAGTTTTTCCTAAAATTGAAGCCAAGACTTACACCTTTGGGACATAAGGGATGTGGTATTGTACTGTGAGAGGTAATATGATCCGGAAGAAGACTTTCTCTCTCCCTAAACTGGGAGGGCAATAATTTAAAACTCTTGTATTTGTAACTGGCTACAAAATGAGGAAAAAAAAAAGGTGACATTTTTCTGATTAACATAATATAGTTCTACATTGTACCAACCTGATTCCATAAAATACTCACAACTTTATGCTGATGATAGCATTAAGTCAATGGAGCTTCTCACTGTCATAATTCCCATCTTCTCTGTAGGCAGCTGTGGAAAATGTTGAATTGTTGAAGTAGCATTCAAAGTAAAGGTAATATCTTCACTTTCCTTGGGGTTTAATGGGGGCCGTGTGTGTGTGCCTCAAATGTTTGTGTGCATACAAGAGCCAGGGAGGACAGGAGGGAGTGAGGTTATGAGGTTAGTTAGATCAAAAATTGGTGACAACCACTCTTGTGGCACCTGTGACAACCAAGATTGATCAGGTATTTCAGAGCACAGAAATGCAAGGCATTTGGCAACCTCTGATCTCCTAATTCAATTGATTTTTTTCCAAGAGTTTTTCAAACTGATGACCTTTCCAAACCTAATTAGATGGTAGGAACAATAAAGAGGACACTGGAGAATTTTAATAAAAGGAATCTAAATGTTTCTTCATCTTCACAACCTGGGATTTATGAGGGAATTGCACTGGCTTTGTAGCAATGTAAAATAAATAGACATTAGATGATGACAGGGAAAATAGAATTGCTGCCAAAGCTAAAAAGAGCTTGGCAAAAGAAGAAAGAACTACTACATAGTCAGTCATTCTTTACTGTACAAACCTTTTCCTAAGGCACAGAAAAGAGATATACAGAAATAATGGACCCTCACTAAAAGATGAAAAGGACTTTCTATAGCTTACATTTTTCACCAGCAAGGGCTAAGATGCGTCGCAGTTGCTACAAAATCTTATTGTTCTCTTTCACCATTCAGAAAATTGATTACAGCTCTCAAGGAGCATTTGCTGACTGAACTTTTAACATCAGAAATAAATAACTGAAACAAGAGGTCAGGAAGAGAACAGAGTTGTTATGAGCATAAATACATTAAAGACGTATCAGTCAAACTCCATTCTCATATATTTTCTTTTTAACTGTGCCTTGCTGAACTAGGCAGAGTGATTTTTCATGCTGTGAACTTCCTGTAAAACCATGTTTCCATTCATACTCAAAAACTTTCACTATTTCAATATTGAAAGAAATTGGAGTTGGAAGAAGCCCCCTTCTTCATGGTCTAAGATATTTCAAACACAATTTTATCTTTTCTTCATCAAGATATAATCTAGGAACTATCCTGTATAATTATCAGCAAAGAAAGGCAATCACTAGAAATTACTTCATCAAACCTTGTACATCCTTTTTCTGGCTTAAATTGTAAGACAAGATGTCCCAATGTTAGCAATCATCACAAGAAAGACAGCTCACACACAGCTTGTGTTTCTTGCTTTAATGGGGGCCTGAGGGGTGTGTTGAAAGCAGGTGGTGTATTTATCACTTTGAATCTGTCCAACACACCAGTCAATTTCAAGCAAAATTTAAAATGTGGTAGAATGCTTAAAGATAACTAAAAACCCAGAGTTTTAGTGAAAACTGTCAATGTAGTAGAGGAGGTACCAAGTCTGTACTGTGTCTCACTGGTGGAGAGACGATCAGGCAACAGTCAGGTTTGGATTTTCTGCCAGGTAAAGCCAGGGGGGTGATCACTGCCTGCAGACTTCAGGACTGACTTCAGTGTCCTTGTCTTGTGGCCAGAGACGTATCACAGACATTCAGACCAGCGCTTGAGTTACTGGAATGTGACACTATTTAAAGAAAAAAATACTGCAATAAATCTTTCCATTCAATTTGTCCTTCCCCGTCGTCTCTTGTAGAGCTAAGGGGAGGCAATAGCATTTCAGTCATTGCCAACACTCATTGTTGCATTTTAACAAAATAGGTAAAAGACATAAAGGAAGGTTTAACGCAGAGAGAAGAGTCTTCTTTTCTGAGGTGGGAAATGGCAAGTACAACAAAAGAGTATGGCACTACAAGGTGTGGGAACACAGATCATTATATGACCTGTGTGGGTAAAATCTAGGTCTATTGAAGTCATAGATTTTGCCATGAACTACAGTATATCTGGGATTTTGTCTGATATAAAGATGGCAAAGCTGAAAACAAATCTCAGTGAACAAGAAGTGCATAGTTTTGAATATTAACCAAACTATCTCAAGTTCTTAGAAACAATCTATTTAACCGTTTTAGAATTCCTATTCTGATTGTCTTTTCTTAAGAATTACCTGCTTCATTCCATTATTTATGTTTCAAAAGTAAAAAGATCATCCTGAAAACAATAAAAGCTTCTCTCATAGAAAGCCAGAGGAATATATATGGCCTGGTTTTGGAAAGAAGGACAAATGGCCAGAGCAGAGCCCAGCAGCTGTTAATGTAGAGGAGCTGTTAAAGGAGATCTCCTGGTATTACATTGCGAGTTGTCATTTTCTGCAGTAATGGAGGCATCCATTGATGGAATGGTCTCAGGAGACAGGGGGGCTTAAGTAGTTTTTTGAGAAGTGAGGGTATTGACCTGACCTACTCACAGCAGTGGAATTGTTGGGAATGTTGATTCATGATTTTACAAAGACCTCACTATTCTTATTCTCCAGAGTGATTATACACCTGA
The DNA here is from genome assembly GCA_013400675.1 of Oxylabes madagascariensis. Lineage (NCBI taxonomy): Eukaryota > Metazoa > Chordata > Aves > Passeriformes > Timaliidae > Oxylabes > Oxylabes madagascariensis. The sequence goes on from VYZR01042670.1 coordinate 23,682, forward strand.
CAAATGGTAAAAGCAATATTACTGGATCTCAGAGAGTTATTTTACTTTTAATGCATGCCATTATTAAGCCTGATAGCCTCTCTTATTGCTGTTTTGATAGCTGCCTGCTGTTTAAATGAAAGCACCATGTTTCCTGACAGCTCATGTACAGGTGGCCCTAGTCTCATTCTAAAGAAGTTGAGGAGAAATCAGTCTTGGTCAGGATGGGGGTAGAAGAGAGATGTCAGTCCATGTCATCCCAAGTTTGAACGGAGAATTTCACCTGGTCACAGGAAGAAAGAAGGAAAGAGGCCCAGGAGAGGATGCTGCCAAGCACTTTCATGTCACTGGTGTACTTGGTATGGTACCATCTCTGCTGAGCCTTATGACATCAAGACAACTCAGCCCTATTGTAGCCCTTCTGTGATACCCTATAGGTGCAGGGATTTAATGTGAAAAGCACTGACACCATTATTTATGGTGTCTTTAGGCGAGCCATGGACAGAAAAAGGGATTAGACTTTTGCCATATCTGAGTTACCCTTCCCAGCTCTGTCAGGAAAGCCCATTTCATGTGTCCATGCCACTGCAAAAAATTAGTGGTGACTAGAAGTGCCCAGTGCTAGGAGACAGGCCCTGTTCACATGTATGCATTGCAAACATAATGAAGGTTTGGCAATGAAAAGGAAGAATTGTCCCTTGATTTGTAAATAAGAACATACATGGGTTTAAAATATTTGGTTTTAAGTTCAAGGTGTCTCTGGGCTCCGCTACAGAACCGCAAAGCAAGCTTTGACCTTTTGAGGACTCTTTTGGGTTAGGCAGTGTTTCTAAGAGAGTTATGAGGTTTTGGCTGGAAGAGTCAGTAGGAACTGCTGCCTGATGAAGATACTCTGCCCTCAGGAGTCCCACCTCCACTTTAATTCTGAAGAACAAGCTCTCCATTAACAGGTATTTATCCCCTGCCAAATTCCCAACAGTTGTAAAAATGCAGCCCACAGACAGCAATCTGAGCTACAGGGAAGAAAACCACACTTTTCTAGCAGTTCCCTCTTCTGGGAAACATTTACTCTTTGCCATTGGGATCACTTCAGTGACACTAAGGATTCCCTACTGACTCCTTAGGAAGCTTAGGCCCCCACCTCTTCTACTTTGAGTTGCTGTTGCTTCTCTAGGTGATTGTTTTAGCATTGTGGCACTTAAGCTAAGGATATTCCAGTGGGCAGATTGTCCCTTATGAGCCTCAGATGAAGGTTGTGTGTGGGTTAGAGGGCACCTGAATCCTTTCTGGATACCTGCAGACCTAGGCCCCTAACAACCTGGATCTGAGATACTGATCCCATGAGGAGGGCAGTGCTGCCATCCCCCAAAAATGCAGTTGTGCTCTAGAGTTTCTTGCCTTGTTAATCCCTGGTTCCTCAAAACTGTGGGAATGAACAGAGCTGAACAGGTCCATTGGGAACAGAGAAAGAGTTTTTTCAGGTGGTTATTTAGCTTCTCCCCAGCACTGTCCCACCACAAACATAGCTGTGACCTAATCTTACTACGCCTCTTACTTAGAGCAGCCTCCCCACCCCAGTGAATCTTACGGGTGTGGCTTTGGGTACAACTCTAATTATGGCTTAGAGTTATATTAGTTGATTATTTGCTACAGCTTTCTGCTTTTCTGGCTTGGATGAGAGCAAAAGTGGCAAAAGCCACTGGAAAGAAGTTCATCCTCAGAGAATTTTTGGTCCAGAGAGAAACAGTGAGTACTAGAAAGCCTGTGAGTAAACTTGGAGAGGTTTGCTACCAGCCTTTGTAACAAGTGTGTGAATAATTTTTACCTTGTTTAGAATGGTTACAAATCTTGACAAACTTTCCTGAATTCATATACTAAACTTCGGCTTAAGGTTTTGTAAAATGGAGAAATGTTTTTCCTGTAATATGTATTTGGTAGCTGGTAGGACCAACTGTGTAATTTGTTTGACCATTCCCAGCTCCCTTCATAAGGAGGCAGTGGTGCATTGATGGGTTGCTTCTATGTAAATACTTAATTCAAAAAAAACCCTCTCAAAAACCCCCTAACACGCTGTTTGCAAAAGGTGAGAGTCCACTCTCAGAAAGGAAAAGTAAGGTAGCATTTTTAAAAAGCCTTTTCCACAATCACTTAATTCTGTTCTCAATGAAGTTGGACACAAAATTGCTAATGCCTTCGAAGTGTGCAAAATTAGAATATGACTTAAGGTCCTTGATAATTCTACCCCAAACATATTCCTCCTAGATAACAGCTGTACACTCATAAGCTCCACTTCAAAAACTTTGGAAAAAAATAAATGGATGAAAGAGGCTTTTCACCTTAGCACTTACACCCCTCAGCTGAAGCCAAGATGTCTCTGCAGGAGATGGAAGGAAGAATGATATTTCCTGCTCTGAGAGCTTGCATTTTAAGCAGTCAAGACCAACAACTAGCAAGAAGATGGTTCACTCATGGCCATTTGGCAGGCCAGTGCTGATGCTGAATCAAAATCCAAAGCCCCTCATATGTCTAGTCCAGAGACTAACCAGTGGCCAACCCAGAGAAGTCGCCTCACTTCTCCTAACTACTGTGAGAAGAAACCTTTTCCTTTTTGCCTCAGGTGTTTCAATAAAAGTCAATGTACAAAAACTGAACAAGGATAACTATAGTTCTTTACATGATCCCATTTATAATGTAAGTTAGCCTTGCTGTAAAAGCCTTTTCCTTCATTTTTATTCCAAAACTATGGTAAAATAGGATTTGCCACCATCCTTGAAGGCTGAATACTTTAGAAGCTGAAGAAAAACCTTTTTTCTGTATCTTTTCAAAACATGAGAATCACCCTTTTTAGGAGCTTTCTATTTGGCACAAAGGATTCCTTTTACCAGAACACCTGGTTCTCTTGTCAGGTGCACAGAAGACTCCCTGTAACTCTTGTTCAACCTGTTTATGTTGCCTCCATAGAGATCAGAGGATTTTCAGGCTTCATGAAGATCTCTTCTCATGAGTTTCCCTTCCAGTATTTGGCCTTCTGCAGGAACTGAAAGTCTTATTGCCTTCTGTTTATTTTGAAACCATGCTTACGGACTGATTCTGATCTGTTTGACACCAAGGTAAATCAGGAAAGCCACAAGGAAGAGAGGCAGTACTTTCATGGAGATGGACCAGAAATGAGCTCAAAAGTTGATTCACCCCAGCCATGATATATTGAGAAGTCATGGATTGTGTTGTGAAGTCCAAAAAAAAGACCGGAGTGAAAATGGATTTTTGCAGAGTTTCAGCTTTGTAGAGGGAGCTTAGTAAGGAGTGCACAGAACCAGCTACACATGTGTGCATGCTGCAATAGCCTGGCCTGGGACAGCAGCTCTGCCAGGCACAAAGGGACTGCTATCCTGGGGGTGTCTGGTCAGTGGGCAGGGACCTCCAGCTCACACAGAACCTCTTTGGCTACACCCATGCCAGCAAACCCAGCAGTGCCAGCACACAGGCACGGGTACTGTTGCCCAGCCACCCCTGCTGATTCACTGCTGTTGCACTGCTCAGGAAACCATGTAGTAGATACACTCCCTTCTATATCTATATTGCTAGGGTGTCCTAGGCTAGCTAGCATTCCTGAGCACTGTTCAAGGGAGAGCATAAGGCAGGGAATGTTCCCAGAAGTCAGGATAGATGAGTCCACAATGTTGAGGAGACGTAAAGAGTTTAGCCTTATGGATGCAAGCCAGTCCCTTTGCTCTCATTCTCACTGCCTCTGCTATGTGGTAGATGTTTCTATTATTCATGAGAAAATTTCACAGGTATAACACCCTAGATACTGTGAGGTAGTGATCCATACTAATTCTGTCATTAGGTCATTACCAGTTCTTAATAAACATTGCCTTTTATATTTTAAATAGGGTCACTTTTGTTTGACAGAAAATGCTCTCCTTGGCTGCATGTAAACCTCATTAATAATAGTTAAGCTTCCTTTTTTTTTTTTTTTCTTTCTTGAAAGCATGCAGATGTCTTGATTGTTGTTAGGCCTGCATTTGGGGATTAGCACTTTTATTTCTGATTAAAATATCTATGTGGTAATGTCATTGAAGCAATTGTTCCAAAGTAAATACATTGGCTGTGGTTTTCATTATCAGGATAATCTTGCTCTCTCCCTCACACCCAAGCAGTGAAATCCTTCCCTCTCTAGCAATATAAAACCGCATCAATGTGCACAGCAGATTTTAAACAATTTGCTGCTCACTACGCATTAAACCATTTTACAAACAACAATGAAACAGGAAATAACAAAGCATGCCCTTTGAATTAATACTCGGGATAAAATACTCAGAGTTTCTTTGCAGTCCATAAACTGCTCCAGCTGTGTGTTCACAGTTTATGGCATTTTAAGAACCATGCTCCTCAGCAAAATTAAAACCTTGTCCACTGTTGGGGACCTGTTGCAGCTCCATGGACTCTCCTGTACAGTGCAGGTGGCAGAGGTACCCCTCATTGCTGCAGGATGCCAAAACCCAAGGTAGCGCCCCTGCTGAAGGGAAACCCTCCCAGCACAGGAGAAACAGGGAATATTTATTTCGCCTCTGCTGTAAATACAAATAAATCAGAGGAGAAGCTGGTGATGCTGATGCTGCAAAGATGAAACTTGCGGTATGATGAGGCACCTCCTGGGCCGGGAATGGTGGAGGAGTACTGCCACCTCTTGGCTTGATCCTACAATGTCCATGTCCAGGGAAAGATCATGCAGTTATCCAGACAAGAAGCAGCACCTAGTGTTGTCTTCTAACCTAGCAGGGGGAAAAAACATTAAAAATATCTGTTCTATTCCATAGTTAAATAGTACTTGCGCATGTGAACTTTTATTAGTGCTCACCAGTTGGGTTTCCCATCTACTGTGTCTGAGGCACTGTCCTAAAAAAGGTGCCAGAAAAATACTTTTAGAATCATTATCTCACAGAAAGACCAAGCAGCAAACTCAGTTGATGTAAAGCAATCCCTGCAGCCTTTCAGGGCTGGCTTATCCCAAGGCAATGACATTCATGGGGAGATTTATGGTATTTTGTTATATGATGATGGAGCCCTTCCAAAGGAATAAATTACATATCAGCATTGCACTAACGCTAGGCAGGTAATGATAGTCTCAGAGGGGACCCAACAACATCTTGCAAACAGCTGTGGTCATTTGTGCGAGTGCCAATTAACCTGTGGTGGTGCTGGAGATGAAGAGGGCTCTATCTTTGCTTCTGGAAGTTAAGACAGTTTTGAGAGGGGATGTTTCCAGACTCTGGCATTGGAATTCTTCACGTTTTTCATGGAAAAGAGAAACTCCACAGTGCTCTGTGCTGTTCTACAAGCATCAGCTGTCCAGCCCTAACTGGTTTCATTAAGTGCAGGGAAGACAACAGGGCAAGAGCACAGTGATGGGAGCTCATTCTTTTTTTCCTATCTCCTCAGAGCACATCTTTGAGTCTGGTTTTGTGCATATGCTTCAGCTCCTCTGGTGTTGAAAATCTGGCCACCTCCCTAAAGATCCTTGAGATGTACAGTCAAAAGGGTTGTAGTTATTTTCAAGAGCCACCATGTAAAGACAGCTCCATGTCTTGGGTCCCCAACAAGCCCAGGTCCTTCTGCTTAAAATCTGCCGTTTACTTTGTGCCTGGCAGGAGAACACCATCACTGATTACTTAATCTGGAAGGTCTATGTTTATCAGTCACTCAAAACAACTTTCTGAACTGAGCTGACAAATGGAATTAGAGTTGTTTGGGTTTTTTTTTTTTTAATAAGAGGACCTATATTGATGGTTAAATACGACAGAGCAGAGGTTTGAGAACTTTCCTTTTATTATTTTGGTTTTAGTTTTTCTGATCATTGACAAAACCTACAGGAGGAGTTTTGGTTTTGGAGGAGGACTCCAAGAGTTGCTTGCTTTTTCCTTCCCTTTAGATAACAGTATTATAAAAACCTGATCCCTGTGATGGTAAATAGGAAAAAAAAATGAGTATGTTGGGAAATACAATAACAGTTTATCAGAAAAAGCAAGTAAACAGTATCCTGAAGGCCCATAGATATTTGCCTTCCAAAACTGCCATGAAAATGAAACTTTTCAAGATGACAAGTACTTACCAGAGTGGAAATTAATGTACTGAATGTCCACAGCTTTACACTCTATAATGAAGCAGGAAAGTCTTTGCAATCTCTCATTTCTCAGAAATCATCCTTCTTACTTCTGAAACATTTTATAGTAGCCAGTCTAATAGTAGATTTCCCAGTTTGTTTTGCCTGTTTGTATAAATAAAATTTGACTTTACAAAACATTTCTACATTCCAGTCCAGCTTACAGAATAATTATAGCATTAAAAACTGAATTTTTGCAAGAATAGCTCTTGTATGCTGTAGAATCACTTGACTTTGTGGTGCTGTGGAATATCCTCAGTCTGCATGGATGCAGAACATGTTTAACCAATTTTCCCAATATAAATACTTTGCAATAAAGAATGAGGTCCAACTTTCATGTTTATGTGTCAGACACAGATCCATGCTGTATCCTGCCAAGCTTTTGTAGCATTTAAATATATGTACATATCTACCTATAGATAGACCGATAGATATGTCTTAATAATACTAATTACCTGATGAAATATTCCTCCATTTCCTATTCTCCCCCCTTAGGGTAGCTGTTTATAGCATGTACTGTGGTGAGGGAGGGCACTCGGTTCAAACCAAAAACAGGATGTAATCAAAGCAGCTATAAAAAAAAAATTCACTTTGTAAAGGTTTCTCAGGTTTAATTGAGCTCTTAACAGGCACAGTAAAATGTGATGGTGATGTGATTGACAAAATTTGACCATATCTTTCCGAACTAAAGTGTATTTTGTTTCAGGGCAGGTTAATTTTGACTCCTGTTTCACTCCTCCTTTGAAAATATCAAGAGAACTGGGAAAAGAGTTCTGAAAAACTACAGTGCTTGAACTTTATCTTTCAGTTCTGGGAACAAAACTTTGGTCTTCTCTGCTCAGATGTATGGTTACTTCTTTGAATAACAGAGGTTTCATCAGTACTCAGTGTGATCAAAGTAACACAATGGCTGCACCTACCAACTTCAGAAGGATTTTGTGATAATTTCATTTCTATAACATACTGTATTAGATAAAAGAAAACTTCATTCTCTCAAACATAACATTTTGAAAGCTTTTAGTTGCTTTATCAAGGAGTCACACCTCTAAAGCAGATATTCACACACAGCTGCCAGTATATACTGTCATTCTTTAGCCTAACCACTTGAGTAACTTTTGCTTCTTTCACTAGACAAAGGGAGTTCCTCTCTAAAAATACACCTAAATACACACTCCTTTCTCTGCCTGACTCTGGTTATTAAAACCAGAATTATTTTAATTTACAGATGTGTTTTTCT
>VYZR01042675.1:25707-36633 GCA_013400675.1 Oxylabes madagascariensis
ATGTTATTTGTTATCCCCATTCAGATTTTCTTTAGGTGATCAACAAAGAAAGTGACCAGCAAGAGCTTAAAAAAGTTAATAGTATCACTTCCTATCTACTTATATGTTAATGTATCAGCCTAGGAAACATGTAACTATTTTAGTCTCTGTCTCACCCCAAAAACCTGTATTATTTTCAGGAGCTGTCAGCACTGTGCAATCACATTGGAAGACAGCCAGAACCTCCACATTCAGAGGTATGCAGTGAAAATATGCCCTTCCTGGAAAACTTCCCTTTTCTGGTGTATTCTTTTAAATATTTCCATGAAAAGGTACCACATAACCCAAATGGGAGCAATGTTTCCCTCCTCACGCATCAGGCTGACACATATAAATAGTTCAGTTCCTCCTCTTCTTTACACTCAACATGATGTAAGCAGTTGCCAAATCTCTTTCTCACCAAATATCCTGGAAAAATGCAAAGGGATATTAAGATCTGTGCAGTTCAATTTAAAACCAGAATATTCCTACAAGCTCTAAGCTTCCTTTTAACTATCTGAGACAACAAATGCGGAAGGGTCATCTTCTCCACTACCATTCAGGATAAATCTGGCTATTTGACAACAGGCCCCTAATAGGAAACTGTGATAGAATAGGTATTCAAAGGAGCTGGGATTTGGAGTAATCACATCAACATCTTGTGGTGAGGAAAAACCTTTGGTCTCACCTGAATTATGCACAGAGCCTATGAAAGCAGAAACCACTCCATGATTTTATAGCCTAAAAGCAATTTTAAAAATACATAACAAAGCGCTGTAACAACTCTATCCAAGTTAAACCAATGAAATTTGCTTCTACCACACACTGCTGAGCCCTGGGGAAAGCACCTCAAGAACCTGGGATTTGAGTCCGAGACAATGAAAAAGAGGTTTATTCATCAGAAGTCTGGAAGTGCAGGGTGGGATTCAGCTGCCTAAACATATGTGTCTAGTGCCATTTTTGGTGCCTTAGGGTGTCGCATCTGGCCCCCAGCTGCTGCCCCAGAAGCGGGCAGGTCTCTCATAGATCAAGTGTCAGATCTGCCATTCCTGTGTGGATGTCTCAGGTGGCCCCAGGCATTGAAAATGATGCTCTGTGCTTATATTTTGGCTCCTGAATTGCTCCCGTGCTGCCTATAAGCAATTTCCGGTTCTCTGTTTTAAGCATTTTCCTTTTTTTGTTGTTGTTTTCCCCAGTCTGCATTAAATCATGGAGATTAATTGTCTCACTCTGAGCACCCTTTCTTCCATGTGGGCCTGCACAGTCTATCTCAGTGCACAGGGCTGGCAGGAGAGATGCTTTGCCCCTTTCTGAGCCCGGGAGGAGCTGAGCTCAGCCGCAGCTCCCGTGGGTTTTGGTGGGAGCTGAGGCAGTTCAGTGCATCCCTGCAGCCCTCTGCCTGCTCTGGACAGATGCAGAGGAATAACTCCCACGTGAATCATACACAGGCAGAACAGCACAACTCAGCACTCAATGCCATGGGGCTTTGACAAGGGACAAAATTTTCTTTCCATCTCTGCCAGCTGCAGTTTGGGGATCTGCTGATGATAGAATTGGCTTTCCATTCGTAAAAGATGTTCCTTTCTCACCTTTGTTATCAGACCCTCAGGTCTTTGAAAGAAGAGTGATGATGACTATCCCTCTGAAGGCATTTCAGCCATCATCTCCATCTCCTGAAAATCTTGCTTTTGGCTATAGATGCACACTGTGGTGACATGGCCACTATGGCAACATGGGTGCACAGGTGTCCCTTGTGCTCCCAGAAAGGCCAGCTAGGCCTTTTGCACCAGAGAATTGGGTAGACTGGGAACACACAGGACAGTAAAAGGTATGGGGAAGATCTTCACTACTTCATTCATCCTATTTATGTATTGTTCTTCACCAGGGATTTTATTACATTAGAATACAATAAGTTATCGTGTCTGTGAAGCAGATATAAGAATGGTGAAGGTGTTTGTTGTTATGTAACAAGTCTTATGAGGAGCAGTTGAGGGAGCTGGGAGTGCTTAACCTGGAGAAGAGGAGGCTTGGGGGGAACCACCTGAAAGGACGCTGTAAGCAGGATGGAGAGCAAGATTGGTTTCTTCTTCTTCAAAGCAAGATTGGTTTCTTCTTCAAAGTAACAAGGACAAGAGGAAATTACTTCAGGTTGCACCAGGGGAGGTTTAGATTGGATATCAGGAAGTATTTCTCCACTGAAAGGGTGGTGAGGCATTGGAGCAAGTTGTCCAGGGCAGTGGTGGAGTCACCACCCCTGGAGGTATTTAAAAGGTGTGTAGATGTGGCACCTAGGGACATGGTTTAGAGGTGGAGTTGGTAGTGCTGGGTCAGTGGTTGGACTCAATGATCTTAGAGGACGTTTCCATCCTAAACAATTCTACTATTCTATGATTCTATGACCCCGAGTAGCTTTTCATAGACTATTGTCACTACAAATAGCTACAGGATAGTGAATGCCTACTGTGATCTGTTAATCACAGAAACACATCAGTTTCTGCTGCAAATAGCACATCCTCAAAAGTCAACCCTAACACATCAGTGAGTGAATCTTCATAAGCTGTTTCAGTACAATGGCATGAGAACATCTTTGTAACACCACCTACAAGCACCAGTGAAGGATTCTGATGCATTAATTTGCCAAGACTGAAACAGAGAAGTGTCCACAGGTGCTTATTTTGCCTTTTTGTACTTCATCAGTGTCGCGCAACTGTTGGCTCAGTCAGCAAATGTGTCAGGCTTGGAATAACATCTACTTGTGTAGCTTAGGTACCCTGCCAAAAGGTAAGTGTTTTAAAGAGTAAAATCATAAAGTATTATGAACATAAAGCCTATGATAGCAAAGGTGACTCCTCAGCATTATGCACCACAGCAACATATTTTACCAAGGGCAGGAAAAGTCAGCATTATCATCACCAGCATCATCACTCTTAAATATTGCATCCTAGGCAGTTTCATTTTGGATTTAGACAGATGCTTTCCCAGGCTCTAATTTTTGCTCTTTTAATCTCTGGTAAAAACATGGTTCTCACGTAACAGTCACGAGTTGCCCTCACATGGTACAGACCTGTGCAAAAAGCACACAATACTCCCCAGCCATGCCCTGGGCAGCACTGTGTGCACATTGCAATGGAAGTATGAGCACAGGGACAGCTCACAAGAAAGGTGGAAAACCTGGAGAAAGCCAAGCAGAGGGCTGACAACGTGGTCAAGGGCCGAGAGAACATGACTCAGAGGGAGAGGCTAAAGGAGTTGGGTTTATTTAGTCTGGCAAAGAAGATAAGGGGCAGTATAATAGCAGTTGACATCTACTTAACAGGGAGTTACAAAAATGACAGAGCCAAGCTCCTCTCAGTGGTGCTAGACAACATGACAAGGAACAATGGACACAGGCTGGAGCTTGGCATGTTCAAGTTAGACATTATGGAAATTGTGCACTTGAAGGGAGGTGCAGCACGGAACAGGTGCTTGGAGAGGTTATGAAAACTCTGTCCTTGGCAGCTTTAAGACTCTGTTAAAGCCATGGCTGAACTCATTCCCAGCTGGCAACAGTCCCACTTCTCATGGGAGGCTGGATGAGAGACCCCTGGAGTTTCCTCCCAACCACCATTTCTGTTTCCTGTTTCAACTCATCACCTTTATGACTCTGCAGGGAGTCATGCCTTAAAAGTGCAATTTGCATTTTGTATTTTTTCGCACTCTAAGTGAGCCTCTGAGCCCCTGAGGTTTAGAATAAGGTCAGTGCTTCCTCTTCCTTTAGGTGGGCTGTGCCCTGCATGACTCCATGAACTGGGCATTTTCAGAGCATGTCTTCCAGATGTGAGCTCTGCTGTGGGGTTGGGTTTGTGACCATCTATAAATAAGGCGTCTTGCTGGATGTCATTATTAACTCCAGAGTGCTTCTGATATTACCAGGCGTGGAACTTTTGGTGGTTGCTGCTTTCAATCAGTTGCATCTGAGGCAGTAGCAGTGCAATGTTCTTGGGCTTCTGTTTTTGGATTTAGGCAATGGATTGAACATTGCTTTGTGTGAGTCAGAGCAAAGGAGCACAAGAACAGAGTGCACCTGAAGTGTTTAATACATAGTGTTATGTAACATACGAAGCATTTTAGGGTGATGTGGTATTTTTTAGTAACAGTAGCACAGAAAGACGCACTTCATTATTCATAATAACAAATCTTTATGAGTTTTCTTCTAGGTCACATGGGACATAAGAATAACCATGCAGTATTAAATCAGTCTAGCCCAGTATCCTTTCTCTGATGGAGGTCAGTTGGTAAATATTGTATGAATAGATCAAATACAGAGTTCTTCCTTGGCATAGTTCACCCTCCTAGTAATTCTGAGTTATGGGCTCCTTGAAATGGCTTAATAGTCACCGGAGCAACTGTTCTTCACAAATGTATTAAATTCCCTTACAATTTATACTTTTGGCTTCCAAAAATTTCACTGTCAAGGTGAACGAAAATTTAATCATGCTTCCTTAAAAAAACACCTTTACATTTGTATATCTTAAGCTTGCTTCTTATACTTTCACTGCATTCCCCCTAATTCTCGCATTATGAGAAATTGTGAAGTCGTCACAGAGGAGTCGTGTGATGACTACACTGAAGCACTCAAGATGAGTAATTTTGAGTAATCTGTCCTTTGATTACATGATATTAAAGCAGAAGGAAAACCAGACCCTGCAAATAATTTATATCATCTTGCTGGTAGCTTTGATTTTCTGGAGAAGATATTCTACAACTAGATATAGACTAACAGTGAAATTTCTCCCTGTGCAGTACGAGCTGACAAAGCATGTCTGTGTAACACATACACAGAAATTTCTTAACCATTTCAGAGGGTTACCTTGGCACTGTAAGATAAAAGAGAGCAGAGTGAAGAGGAATAACGGGGAGGTTGGTGCATTACAAACAAATCTCCAGAATGCTTCGTTTCAGTTCAGAGCTGACACTTGAATCATGCTGTAAAGTCTTCCGGTGTCCTTTATTGTAAATAACACAAATCCTACTGGCTCTTATCCTATACTTGTAACATATGTGTGGGGAGATATATATATATATATACACATATATATATATGAGCTCAAGTTTTTTGAAGCATCCCACGAGAAGACATGGCACTCTTGGAGAAATATTAATAAGTACCAAGTGTCATGGTGAAACCTCTCTTCTGAGTTATCACTCTATTTTCTCGATTTGTTTCCTGCACTAGCTGAAAGCAAAGTGCGTCCACATGACAATTAAAGGCTAGAATGATTCATGACTGCTCTTTAACAATAAATTACTGATGGGTTTCTGAAGACCCCAATTCAATTCTCATTATAATCTCACAATATGCACTGCCATCTATGCCCTTCAATGTTTGACATAAATTATTTGAGGCAGTATGTATTTCATCTTCGTTGATACAAAAAAATTGCAAGTGGCCTAATGGTTAGTGACAGAAGTTGACATATCAAAGGATTCAGAGAAACATAAACAAAAAATAAATCACCATCCCACTGCCCCTCCCCAATACTAAATTCCTCATTTTACAAAGACCATATAATCCTTTCTTTTTCAACAAATACCACCATATCACTGTTATTCTAGCATAAGCTAGCATAAAGCTTACAATAAGGACCTGTTTAATGTGCTTTTTAATAGCTCTGTTTGAAGGACTTCTTACTGACATCATATCGCTGGGCGATCCAGAGGGGATTACACGTGTCAGCCCAATCAATTGCTGGTAATTGTATCACAAAAGACCTATCTGAGAGCTCACACAGGCACAGTAAACCGTGCTTCTATATTCTCCCACCTTGTTAAAAAAAAAAAAAAAAAAAAAAACCCAGCTATTAAATTAATTGGCATTAAAAGCATGTAATAGTTATCTAATCTATTAATTTTTAGTTTAATATTAACTAGGGTGTCTCCTATGACAAGTATTTGACCTGTAGAGAAAGAATGGAGTAAGATCGCCCGTGCAGTCTTTCAAGTTAACAAAATAGTCGCTTGAAGGAAAGAGGTGAAGGCATTCTTTAGCCTCTGCCTCGTACTCTAAGATTTTATTTGTTTTCATCCAAGTATTGACTTTATGTGGGGCCAGCCCGGCTGTGCCTGACGCAGCATGTTTCTCTGCAAACTTCAGACCTTTCAGCCCAGCCTGGGGGACAGCAGAGGCCACACTGCCACTCTGCAGAGCACAGAGGGAGCATTCAGAGCTCATATTTGCTGCTCTTCAGTCGCAGAGGGGCACAAAGGGGTGACCATCCTGCTGGTCGAGATGCCTTGGGTACCGTTGGCTCCAGGAGTGGACTCAGGAGCCCTTGTCCCCTCCAGTGCATTTGTCCATTCACAGGGGCCAAGAGAACGGCCTGGGTGTCAGCATCCTCGTCCTGTCCCTGTCACTTGGTTTTCCTTGTCTAACCCAGGGCTCAGGATAGAAAATCACAACCCTGCCACAGGGCCTGGCTGCTCCAAGGTGCTGAGAGCTCACACTCTGCTGCAGTCATGGGTTGGGTTTAACTCCTTCCAGTCTGCAGCATATTCATGGCACAGCTCAGAGCCAGCTCTCAAAACCAGCACAACTTCTCTGATTTATATTCATGTCACTGAGGTCAGGCTCAGTCTCACTAATTGTGAGTAGTGCAGGATTAGACCTGAAACAAGTCCAAAACCCCTTTAGCAGTCAATTAGTTCTAATTATGGTAAAAAACCTTTTGCCACCTTCTACTCCCCTTCAAAGAATGGCTTTGGGAAAGCATCAGGAAGAGCTAGATAAGTATCCAGAACACAAATTGTGATTTCACCCTCTTGAAAATTGCATTTAGTAGGCTGACATGATTTATTGATCTCAGTAAAAGCCATGTTTCTGGCTGGCGCTCTGCAGCTCCAGGAGAGTGGCTGCCACAGGCTGCAAGTGCTCCTGAGGCATTAACCAGCACAACCCCATCACCACTGTCATAACACACCCTGGGCAGTTCCTGTGGTGCCATAAAGCTTGCAGAGAGTTGCAGGTGAAATGTAGTAACACAGAAGTGAAGAGTTTCGAAGAGATAAATTCATTCCCTAAGAATTCTCAGTCACCAACTAACTGCTCCTACTCCAAATAGTTATAAAAGACCATGTTTTATTTATATGCAGCCTACCTGCCAAGGCTTTCTAAATACCTAATATAAAACAAATAAGAAGCATTAAAGGCAACCAAAGCAATCTCACCCAGCAAAACTTTCCAAAGAACCAACACTGCCCTAGCAGTGAAAATAACACCCATTTTTCCTCTGAGATTCTACGGCAGAGAAAGTCAACAAAGAAGGTTAGAAGTTATATCCTCTTCATAGGCCATATTAAATGACCCTCTTGAAAATGATGCATTCTATATGTGCAAAAATAGACCCTCCTCTGCATTGGCATCAACCTGGACTGAGCAGTCACTTGTGCTGAGTGCAACAATCAAGGATCTTCCCCTAGTGATGCCCAATCATAGTTAGCATAAACTTATCTGCAGTGTTGAAAAATGAGAACAGAAAGGAAGGGCACACATATGTCTTCTGAAAATGCATCTTCCACTGCTATCCCAGTAAGGCGAGCAGTAAAAACAATACCATAATTTTCAAAAGAGTTGATTCATGTCTCTGAGAGTCCTCAAGCTGTCCAGTGGCAAGACAACCCTAGACCATTAATCTAACACAAAAATAAACCTTTTTTTTGGTGACCCAACCATCTGCAAATTGGCAAAGATGCAAGAACTGTACTCACACTCTTGTCGGTGCACACCCAGTGTAAAAGCCTTACTCCTTTTCTCCATTGACTCACAAGGAAATGGGTCCACAGCCATGAAGCAGCTGATCTGAATTGTACATTTTTTACTTGAGGTTTGATGTGGTGTTAGACATCAAGCCACTTTCAGCCACCACAATAAGCAATTTAATGAAGACCATGAACTAACCATTTCAGCACTGTGTTTTTAAGTCAGGTGTCCTTTTATTCACACCTCCTGGACAAGGCTTCAATTTCTCTTCCCTGTGTTGTTTGTGTGCCCATGATGCAGTCACCAGCTGCAGACCAATGTGATTTATTATAGCTGAATATACTAGAGATAGTGAAGATATAGATTTAATAGTGCAAAATTCCTGCCATTTTCCAGCACCCAATGGTCACAACAATGAAGTGCAAAGGCAGAGATTAGTGTTATGTCTCAAAAATCAATCAGAACTGCTTTTTTTTATCTAAATGACAAATAAAATATATTTTCTTTACAAGCACACAAGGACTGCTAAGCATCCCTGCTCTTCTTAGAATAGTTTCACTTTAACTTCCTATGAACATCAAGGCCAAGATCTCAGCAGCAGAACTTTCTTACATTCTTCTCTGTTGATTTGCTAGTGCTCTTGAGTGATAAAAATCATGATTTTCATAATAAGTGGAGTTAGTGAAGTATGTTTGGAATTTGAAAGAAGCGTTGAGCTCATGGTGTACATCTCATTCCAGTTAGGCAGCCTTTTGCAAGCCAAGGAAGGGCTGAAATGCAAAGTACAAATTATTCCTTGTCCTTCACAAGTGCCTGACAGCAATGATCCCTTTGAGGCTGGGGCACATTAATTCCCTTGCAGCGCCAGTCCTGGCTATACAGTGGGCACCGAGGCACTGAGGTACATTGACATTAGCAGTGACATTAGCTGAGGTTGATAGAATTGCAAAAATGCAGAAAAGAAGTTACTATTTTAACCCTGGCAGGATAAAAGGGCATGAAGGCTTTGGTTTTGCTGTTCTTTAGGTGTCTGTGCGTTTCTGTGTGGCAGTGTTTCCCCACGACGTGACAGGTCAGTGTGCTGTGTGTTTGGGCAGCAATGGAGCATTATTTTACACAGCAAATGACAGCAGGGGAGGACAGGGAATACTGTGGATGGTTCATCACAGGCTCAGGAGGTGTGTGTACAATGCTTGTTCTTCTGTGGATCAACTTCTACAATCCTGTGCAATTCCTTTATCTTTCCAAACCCTGGCTTCCCACTTGTACTTGTGCTTTCTGCTCCTCTCTCCCAGTCTTTGCATGTCTGGCTAAGCCAAATTGTAGCTGAATGTGAAAGTGAGCTTCAGATATATATGTTTTTTTCATGTACCTCATGCAAGGCATCCCTTCCTCTAGGCACTGCTGTAGTACAAATTATCACTAATAATAATAATATGTTCTTTGCAAAGAGACTTAATTCCATAATTATATGGTAATTATATAAGGAAAAGTGAGTAGTCTGAATAGGTGTCATTGTGTCCTGGCTAGAAAAGAATTTCTGAGACTGTAAAGCTTTCCTTTTCTGGCACAGGAGATGCTCAGGTAGAAATGATCCATAACCTACACCATACGAGGGCTGAAGTGGGAGAATTCATGTGGATTTGGTCTGAATTAGGGGTATTTGCATTACACCTCTTCCTCTTGGGAATAAATTGAAGGACCAGGAGCATCAAGAACCACGGAGAGGTTCAGCAAATTGAGCAGGGAAGGGACTTTCACCCCCTAGTCAAGAAGAAAAAAATGCAGACCAAGAAAGATGACCAGCATCTCTCTGGGTTTGTGTTCCCTGCAGAGAAGTTACCAGGCATCAATAGACCATAATTCAGAAGCTGAAACAGTTTCCACTGTAAAGAGAGGGAACATTAACTAATAATACTGAACTGAAACATAATTCTGTAAACGAGTAGTCTTGTGGTAGAATAAAACAATAAAATACAATAAAATAGACTTCTACCAGGCTTTTTACTACCTCAAATAAACTTTGACTATCCACTGTGATACCTATTGTCACAAAACAGATGGTGTTGACACAGTATGCAATTACTGAGACAGGTTTTCTTGGCCAAGACAAATATTTTAATTGAAGAGAAAACAAAAGCAATTTTCATTTCTTTTTGAGATGCAGTTGTTTGAAATCCTACGGGGAAAAATACTTATCTCATTACCGTTATTGCCTGCTTCTTTTCCAAAGTGGCAAAAAGGCATTCAAAATCGGAAAAATCCAAGCAGCACCAATATTCCCTCATGTTTCCTGTATTCCTGGATTGCAGCAGTGATGACAGTCAGATATGGCATGAGAAGGGTGTGGAAAATGGAAACAGATCCTACCCAGCCCTGCCTTTGAACACAGGGAGCTTCACCTGCGCTCGAAGGGAAGATCTAGGAAACCGGGCAGAGGAAGTTAACACATCTGGAGTGGTTTGGTTGTCATGCAAAATTTGAAAAATGCATAACCCTGTTGCAAAACTTGTGCCTTGTAACTACCAACTTTCTTAAATTCCACTTAAATTCTATTATTTTCTGAAATTGTCTATAGACTTCTATTAAGTATACTTCTTGATACCTTTTTTTTTGTTGAATCCTCCAGGATTTTCTAGTCAAAGGAACATACATTCCTCAAAAAAAGATGTGTACCTGCAGCTCATAATCCCCTTGGCTGATCTGCTCTGATCCCAGAGAAAGCCTCAGAGCGTACTGAAAAAGGAACTTAGGGATGGTTTCCTCATACTCTAAAGCAGGGTCACAGAGATGTCCTTAGTCAAGCCACATAATCACATGCACCAATTTATAGGTTTATAGTGCTGTTATGAGGCTGTAGTGCTCTTGCTGCCCTCTGAGGCTGTGCTGGGGAGAGGCACATTGAGTTGTCCCTGCTGCAGGGATTCCTGGTGCGGCAGCATCTCTCCACGTCCCGTCTAGCAGCACCTGACAGGATTCCAGTTGGAGCTTGCACTTGCAGTCAAAGGCTTTCAAGTTTGATCCCTTCAAATCTCTGAAGTTCACCCGTACAATTACCTCTGCTGTTCAAAGCAACCCAGGGCTTAGATGGAAATAAAGAGCACGAAAGGATTTCCCAGGGTGCCATTGGAGAAGTGGAGGGAAAAAAAAAAAAAAAAAAAAAAAAAAAAGAG
>VYZR01042676.1:8672-24058 GCA_013400675.1 Oxylabes madagascariensis
AAACACAACAGCAGTATCTTTTAAATACTGCTGACTTGTGTGGCAGGATAGCATTTGTTAAAATACTCCTCTGCCTTATTTAATTAACTTGTATCACTTAGTGTCATCATAGTTTTAATTTTTCCATCTCCTGCCCTTAGATTTATGGGCAACAGCTTGGTGTCCCTTCTGAAAGAATTCCTTGGAAGAGTTTGTGCAGTGATGTTTTGCGAGGAACAAGGACACAGGGCATTGAAATCTTGTTAGTCCTCGCATAAGCTGAAGTGTCTTCTGAGAGGTTCTTAAAAGCAATAAAATGTCCATAAAGCAGATTGGTAGGAGGAGCACACACTGGATGAAATGTGCAGGGGAGAAAAGGTTGCACAATAAAGACCTCAGTGAAATGCTAAGAACTAAGTGTAAGTAACTACCTTCCTTTTAAGCTTCTCACTTTTATAACTCACTCTTCAAGCAGAGGTGCAGTTTTGCCCACTTTGTCCATCACCATCTACATCCAGAGCTGCTTGCTGGTTGTCTGTGCCATAACATCCCTTTCAAATGCTGATGATACATTTCTGCTCTTATTCCCTCCTCTGCACACACATCTGTCACACAAATACCCTACAGTTGTATTCTGGTGAACCCTCCAAGATAAAAATAACAGGAGCTACCCAGGGGAAGGAATGAAGTAAATGGCTGCAAGGATTGGAGTCTAAAGTTCCAAACAACAATAAGAATTTAAAAAGTGATGCTAAGGAAAGTAAAGACACTTTAGAAAATGAGAAACTGAGCCTTCATTTCTGGCTGTGGTTTTCAAAGCAATAATGATTTCCTTCCCTCACTCTTCCCAGAACATTAGCACGTATTTCCCCCCAAACAGCAAATTATGATGATTAGAGTACAGAGATAGAGCCAAAGGATTTACTAATATATATTCTATGCATACCAGTGGTGGTTATGTCATAGAGAAAAAATGCCTGGGATTTTTTTCACCAGTTTTTATAGCAATAACCAACAGAGGTCAGGACATTTCCTAAACATTTAATGACTGTTTGGAGTTAATATCCTTCACCTTACTTATGGACCACCATTTGCTCCCATCCAGCCATTAATCTGCTGGAAACACTCTGCACAACAGTTACCATTTCCTATGGAATAGCAGCACAAATCAGTACAAATGGTGTTTGGAGAGCTACCCTGCACGTAAAATGCACATCATGTGCAAGAATAAAGGCAGGAAACAAAAGCCTCCTGGACACAGGACTAGCCTGATTTTTGTGGGACACAACCCTATCCTTCTGCTGGGCATTCAGGGAAACAGGTTGACCTTTTCTGACCACCTTTTACATAGCACCCTCCTCACTCAGTGTTTTAAATAACAGAATTCAGTTTTATTGTTTTATTCATGTAACTTAAAGAACAGAACAATATAAAAGGTTAAGCACAGAAACTCTTGTAAAAGATCTCTGTTTTCAGGCCAAGAGGTGTCTTTACCCCTGCAGAGGCTTTGATGCTGTAAAAGTGCATCTTTCCATCTTATGTAAACTGCCTGGCACCTTTCAAAATGATGCTGTCCGCACTCATTAACTCAGTTTTCCAAAGCTCCTAGGGGCAGAGCTAGGAGAGCTCTGGGAGCAGAGAGGCCATCAGTTCAGAGGGCCTGGGCAAGAAAAGCTTCTCTGAGCAAACACCCGAGCAAAGCAGATGGTGAGAAGGTGAAGGTGTGACCCCAGAAGAGGACATCCAAGTAGAGTGAGGAGGAAGCTGCAAAGAGAATGTGATTACCCACAGAGGGACAAGGAATGGGGGAAAAAACCAGCCAGGCTTATGAGAAACAGCAGAAAAACATATAATCAAAGGGTTAGTCTCAAAAAACCCCCATGAAATATGTGCCCAAATGATAGAACTTCTGGTATGGGCCTGAACATTTTGAGCAGGTATTTCTTACAGTTTTGAATAAATATTTCTAAAATACAACAGTATGATTTTGCTATTATTATCTTATTGTTCAAAGTAACTTTTATTTAGTCCTTCTGGACAGAATCCAAATAAGATTAGTAACGTGTATTTAAATCCTTTGTTTTGGAAATTATCTTACACATGTGAAAGAAACACGTCTCTGGTGAGCAGTATTGCTGGAGATGGTGAGGAAGAGTAACCCTATGTTGGTATTCCTGCTGGCACTACTCCACAGGCCCCAGCCAAGAGACTGAGATTATACAGACACAGGGTGTCAGAAAGAGTCTGCTTTGGAGAGGGGCTTTTATTCTCCTTTCATTCCCTGCTTTTCAGTCTGGGAAGCAGAGCAGATGCCATAAGGGCCACACTTCCTGCATCAGGACTCATGGCCTGGCACTGGCATCTGGAGAGGCACATATCCCAGGCTGGAGGCCAAGTGATATGTAACACCTCCATGGGGTTCTGTGACTCAGTGTGGGGCACCCATCTCACCCTTCTCCCACTGGGCCAGCAACCAGTGACAACCCATGCCTGTGGCTTGGGTAGACAGGAAAAAGTTGCATATTATGAGTTAGAATATGGCAGAAAATAGTATTATGAAAACTTCAAGCAAGCAGCATGCTCTAACATGGCAATGTATTCTGGGGCTGTCCTGGCTGGGTACTCTATCTGTGTGTCCAGCCAGCACAAGTGTCCACTCAGACTCTCCTTGGGTTTAACTGATCATTTCCTGGAATTTCACATCAGTTATATCAGGAGGAAAAAACTTTTGACAAGCATTTAATCAAAGATAATTGAACTCGCTAAAATATTTTTTTTTATTTGTTTAACTGTGACGATCATAGGGCAGTTCAGTGGAAAGTCAGGAGGCCTGCAGGAAAACAGGCTGCTCTGCTGGGCCAGGCTGGGGCCATCACTGGGCTGCAGTAAGCGCTGAAGAAGCAGGGAAGTGAGTGACCAAACCAGGGAACAGGGCTGGACACCTGAGCCATGGGGCAGGACATTGAGCTTTGGTGCAGGGGAGAGCAGAGGGAGAAGCTGGGTGGGAGAAGAACTGAGTGCTGGTGCTTGTGTGGATTACTGGAGTAAAGTCCCTCCCCTCCTGTTGCTACCTTAACCTACTAGTGCTTCGGGTTTCATTTTTACCGTAGAACAAAAGGAAACGTGGGGTTCACCAACTCATATGGTTTCTAATTTCAAAACATTAACACATGGAACAAATAAGTGGATACTGAGCCAGGATGTGAATATATAGTTCATTAGCTACTTTGAACCATATTCTTTATGGATGTTCTTAGTATACAATAGATATTACAGTAACTTACTCTGCTTTCCCAGTGATTATGCAAAAGCCTTGTGCAGATGAGTTTGTGAGCTGCAAATACACACTCTGGCTACTGCACACTAAGTTACTCACTGCAGACAGACCCCAACTTAAAGCATCAGCACTCCATTGCATAGATTAAGTTAATTTGCTTGAGTTTGTAGTTCCGCTATGATCAGGTATCTGCTGCAGTGGCTAGCTCTAAGTGGTTTCAAAATAGGAAGCAGAAAAATAACAATAACTAATTGAAACTGAATCAATTTCCATTGGTGGTTTTGGCAATGTAAGGTTTATGGTTGTAGTTAATGATCTTAAAGGTCTCTTTCAACCTAAATGATTCTGTGGTTCTGAATTGGTTGCGTCATTGTAGGTGTCCTGTCAAATTAGCTTTGGCAGCTCTTAAGCAGAGACACACAAAGGCCAAGTTCCAAGTCTCTCTTAACGCACATTCAGGATGCCTGTCACAATTCTTCCACCAATGTTCAAGCAGTATTTTGTGTTTTGGCTGGAGCAATCTGCCATTTATATTTCCTAAGCCCTTCTGGCTTCATGTGTGGCAGGGAACTTCTGACTCATATTGCCAGGACTTGAAGAACTGTGAAGCTGAGATAGGAGGCATCTTTCTTCAGCCTATTCTCTATTTGGCCCAAGCTCATGGATTTGGAGATCTTGCAGAGCTAGAGAGCAAGAAAGCTCCTGTGGAGACAACCAGTCGCTCCTTCCTCAAACTTAGGGAGAGCCATTGCTTGGAGGCAGTATTCAGGGAGAAGGTTTTAGTAGCATAAGCAAGCACCCAAAGCAGTTCCCTGTAGTGAACATAGAAGGAAAATAAAGGTTAACTTGTTGGAATTAATCACAGTTATAAAGGCTGAGATAATTAACTCTGTGTTTAATTAGGAGATCATATCTGTGAAAAGGGAGGTTTCATATGTTAATGGTTTCCTGCAGTGCATAACTGCTGGGAAGAAATTAAATAGCATGGTAAAAGTAAATGCTGAGGTGAAGGGTAAGAACACACAGTATGTAATGCACATGGGCTTGTGGTAGCAGGAATTTATTGTGCCATGGAAAATGACTGAAAAGGCTTGGGATGATGCTGTTCAGGGCTGGGAGTGGGACTCAATGATCTTTTAGAGTCCCTTCTAACATAGCTTATTCTGTGATTCTGATGAGTCCACCTTGATCAGTAGCATGAATGGAAGTGTAACACAGGGATTAATTCCTTTCCCATGTAGCCCAAAGGACTTTGCAAATTCAAAATACATTCCATGCAGATTGAAAAATTGCTACCAAAAACTGACCAGAAAAAAAAAAAGAAGAGAGTCAGAGAATGCAGTATGTATTTACATGTATGAATTAATGAACTTTCTGGTCTCCACTCTCTATATTCGTGTTGCAAACCTTGTGCTGTGCAACCTCTGCTCGAATGCACCACCCCAGCACAATTACACTGATAGTGCAAAACTCCACATCACAACTGCTCCCAGCTGTGAATGAGTTGTGCAGGTGTGGTGTCAAAAACAAGCCAGTGTTCAGGGCCCATTTATTCTATTAGGAATGCTTGGTGAGTCTAACATCACCTAGTGAAGCTATGAGATGGATTCAGGGCTCCATGACTCCTATGGAGAGTGCTTTCCAGAGGGTAAACATTTGGGGTAGTGCAAAGCAACAAAACTCCAGAGGTAGTATTGATAGTATTGTCTCAGGTAGATCTCAAGGGCTTGATATTGGTTTAGGGTTTGGGGTTCGTCTTACCTCATTCCTTACTTTTTTTACTAAAGAGGAAACTACTTTACTACTACTACTAACAGCCCTGGACTGGGCTGTTGTTTCACAGTCCCCAGGTCAGCATACTGAGATCCTGGCTAGTCTGTAGACTAGTTCCTTAAGAAGTGCTAGAAGCTGAATTCTTCAGGATATTCAAGAGGATGCTGAAGACAATAAAGTTAAATTAAAAAAAACAAAACAAAACAAAACAAAACAAAACAAATAAAAAAAAAACAAAACCAANAAAACAAAAACAAAACAACCAAATATTTTGCAGGAGATTAACTGTCACCAAGTAAGTTGCTTCTAGATGCACCTTTTGTGTTTCTTTGAGCCAGAGAACAGGATCATAAGTGAAAATAGTATTGTAGAGCTTTAAATAAAAGGTAGTATTTTTTTTCTAGTTCCAGCAGTACTAAAGAAGATTGGAGGAGAAACTGTAATTTTTGCCATCATTGTTTTTTAACAGAAGTCATACTGTATCTAGCAAGATGCTTATGTAACACTGTCTAAAATGTCTTTGTACTCAGAAAAGGTCATAAGTGAAGGACTTTGAAGCTTAATTAGTGGAAGTATGGGACAATTTTTGAATTTCATTATAAATCTAGTTTAAATGCAGTGAAGTCAGCAGAGTTATTTGGAATTTACAGTAGAGTAAGTGTGTGCAGAATATGGCTCTATGATTTTAAATGCTTTACTTCCACTGTGCAGATATTATACACTTGTCAGCAACTTGCACAGAGTAATTTTAAAGAAGAGACTCAGCATGCAAACCCATAAAATACTAGCTATAGGACAAAAAAGTGAAAATATTTAATTGTTTAATATACAAATAGTGTTCTTACAACAGCGTATAAAACTAGTGAATGTTTCATGTAGGGATTACTGTAAATAGTTTTGTATGTAGAACATTTTGGAATAGAATGTAAGAGTACATACCTGTTCTCTTTATAGTTGTTGTTATCTTCTTGATCCATTATATATTTTTGTGATCTGTAGAGAAAGATATAAATCCTTCGAAGGAGGAGCAGCTCTCCACAGGAGCTGGTTTGTTAAGTTCCTTTTGAGCTAGATTAGATCCCTGGGTTTGCTGGCTTGGGGTATTTTGGCAATCAGATAAAAAAGCACTTTCACCATCTCAAATCACACAGAAGAAATGGCAGGGCCCTTTGCTTCAGGATATCAATGTGCCATCGATCATGCTGGGGAAGCAAAGGCAGCAGGAGGAGATGACTTTAAGCACAAATGGTCTGTTCCTTTTCTGAAGCAGCTGAAAATGAAATTTGATTTGAGGTGTAAAACAAATCCTGCACTTCTGTACAACTGCTTATGAGGAACACAGTAAAAGGTGAGAATTGAACAAAGAATAAAAATTACAGAATCATAGAAATAGTATTTGACTTCACAATACTTATATGCAAGTCTGCATCAAAATTTTCACAGGAGTCTTGGGATTAAGATCCTAAGCCTGATTTTTTTTCAGTACTAAGAGAAGTGATGTAAAACATAAAGAGGGGAAAAAACCCAGAAAGCTATTGGTACAATAGACATGTAGTCCACGTAAAATAACATGTCTTTCTTGGGATTCCTGCGTGGCTTTCTCTAAATTGGACCTATAGAGTCTTACCACTACTGAGCAGACAGCAGCTCCTGCCTTTCTGCACTTCTGGTGCTATACACTGATTCATGTACAAAAAATACTCCAAACCTGGCCCTGGAAGTAAAAAATAAAATGACAAGAAGGTTTTGTTCAGTGCTCTTGTTTTGAGAGATGCTTTAGGCTGTGCAAAATTCAAAGGGGTGGTTTTTCCTGTTTATTTTCTAATGATGAACTTTACAGTGTGCAAATATGGGAGGTGCATATATATAATTTTTCCTGCAGAAGCATCATGGAACAAGCAGATAAAACAGTACAGGAGTATTTTGGAGTGATATTTAAAGGTTAAGAGTTGAACAACATAAGTGACTGTTAAATTAATTGCCAAAGATAACAACTTTCGTGCGTGCTCCAGAAAAATAATCATAGAAGTATTTTCGTGAAATCTCTTTTGTTTGTATGTTTTGCTATCTCACTACAAATAAAAACAAATTCTCTTCCTCCTGGGAGAATTTAGTGTGACAATCACTTTTCGAGAAAAAGCCAGTTTGGAAGATGAGGTGCAGCTGTGCAATCTAAGGAGGAAAGAACACTGTTCCCAGGCGTTTCCTGGCCCAGGAGCAGTATGACTCCCATCAAAAAGCCCGCTGCTCCAAGGGTAAAGCTTGTCCCTCTTTTGGCTGGATGCCTTTCTATGCCACAGTGGCTCTGCCAAGCAGCAGGAGCAGTGCTGGGGTGCTTCCTGGCAGGCCTCTCCAGCAGGAGAACGCTTGATGAACTGGCATCGAGGTTTTCCACAGCAAGATGTCCATTTTGCTTTCAAGTCCAGCAAAGAAGCAAGTGAGGAGGCAGCCTGGCTCAGAGCTGACTTAACTCGTGATGTGGCTCTCTGCCTGCTGGCTCAGTCTGCTGCCAGGCCACCCATGCTCCAGTGGGCATCCCGGCAGCACAGGGGGCAACTCTTCCCCTGGAAGACAAGTCTGGGAGGCAGTTGTGGGGAAGCTTTGGGGCCAGGGACTTTGCCAGGAGCCAGACTCCCCAGGACCCTGTGCAGCTCAGGGAACAGGTTATCTGTTAGGACACCCAGGGATCCACCTATCTCAACTGAGAACAAGGCCACATCCAAACTGATCCTGATTTATTTTCTTCAGCAAAAAAACCCCAACATAAAAAAGGTGTTATCCCACTGATGCTAGGCATCAATAAGGGCACTAATAATGCAAATCTAGGAATGAGGGGTTGAACATTTCTCCCTCTCTTCGCTAAGATTAGTCTAGTCCTCCTACGCATGCAACACTTTCTATCAGTTATTTGATAAGCCGTCATTATGAATTACCCAGTGATTTGTTGATTTGGCATGTATGCAGCGATTCCTCTGGTAAAGCAAGCCAAGAGAATTCATTTCTGACAGGAAGTTTCCAAATAACTAGAGATGGAGTGCTACTAGAGATGTATTCAGATATATTTCCTTGTGATATCGGCAGATAGATTTTTAAAAGTCTTTTTCTTTACTAGGCTTAATACTGTATTGTCACTGCTGACATAGCCTATGGAAATCAATTTAAATTCAGTTAAAGGTCTGAGAGATTTGTTAATAGTGATTCTTTGTTTTAATTACAAGAACATCAATCTACATAAGTATGTGAAATTACTGAAAACAAAATAAAGCATAAGAGCATCAGACACTTGGGTCTTGTCTGCATGTTCTGGTGGCAGGGCTGGGTACAGTGTGAAGAACATGACCAGAGCAGCTGGTTTCCATCAAATGGCATCATGATGGCATAAAGGAAGGTGCACTGGGCCCTGCTGGCTGTATCGTTCATGCTCTGCAGGACAGCTGATGTAATTTTCTCTGATGGTTCTCTCTCCTCTCTGCAGTGTCCTGGGGAGCTGCAAGGCATTGCCCATTCAAGCTGCACTTGATGGATAGCAAAGTGAACAGGAGTGCACCATCCAAAAATTCCCATTAATATTCCCATGTATCCCTTTGGGGAGTTCTAGGGGTAAAAATCACCAAGTCTGGAACGTGTTACCTATTAGGGAATTGTTACTTTACAGATGTGGTAATGTTGATGTAAGGCCTTGTAATACCACAGGCTTTGCAAAATAATGCCATCTGTCCACTGGAAATCAGGCTAAGATTAAACAGACATCTCTCTTTATAGACCAGTGACTATGTGTCAAGGGCAACATCTTTTGTTCACTGACCTGTAAAGTGATTTGTAAATGCATTTGTCTCCTTTTATGTTCATGTGTGTCCTTTTAGGGTTTTTTTAGTGTACTAGCACCCATGTAAATACGCTTCTTGAAGCAAACACCTTGATCAGATTTTGGCTCGTGTAAATGTTTTATTTAACCTAAATTACTTCTTTCAAATAGCCACATTTTCTTGCTTGTCCAATATAAAAACCTGCCTCACACACTGTTGCTAAATTACTACAACTTTAACTCTCCCACAGAAACATTCGTGTCCAGAGTTGTTTTTGTGCATATTGTGAAACTGCATCATGCAGTAAACACTGTTCAGTGACTACTAGAATTTATTTAGCAAAAAATGTGTGAAAAAGTGTAAATATTAAACAATTATACATCATTTAAGAGCCAAAGCTATACCTCATCATGATTCACCAGAAAAATTTTGTCTAACAAAAAGCCCATATGTAATGATATACTGTAATAATGACATAAAGGAAAGAAACTTTTATTTTTTCTTAATATAAATTAAAATAACAATTTCTGAAAGTCAAATCCTTGATTGCTTCTGCTTAAGCTTAGTCTTCTTTAAGAACTGCAAAAAATTTTCACTGAATTCCTCCCTCTCTTTCCCTGAGTTCTTGAAACTCTGAAGGAAGCAGGTTGTTAGATCATTTTTCCGTAGCCAAATAAATATATTTTGTTTAGAACCTCTAAACAACTGAAATGTGGGTTCTTTTTTAATCTATGTTGCCAGCATGAAGCTAAATACAGCTGCTGTAAGTAACATTTATAATGGATGGTACTGCAAAAAGAGCAACTTTGAGTGTCATCTTGACTGTCTGGATATATTCCCTATTTTTCAATATAAATAAAATGAGAAAATACAGGGCATAAATGCTCAACAGATCTTTTAGACAGGAACTTTCAGTCTAATTGCATGAAGAATTATATGTAAAAGATCATTACACAACACATCAGTCAGAAGAGCGTCATCCTTATGGCATTGCTAAGGGCAGGGAGATTACAACAACCATCTTGTGCCTTGTCTAAGCTCTTTCTTTTTATGTGGCTCTGGCTTGAAAGACATACAAATACTGATTAGAAATCCAGCGTATTACATGCTTTTGTGAGTAACCCAGGTTAGTTTTAAATTGGGTAGGTTCTGTGGCTTGTTCTGCACATCCTCAGATCGTTACCCACAGAGCCACTGCAAGGAATAAAGCTGTGGACCCCCGCGCACGCGTCACATCCAGAGGAAGTCTGTGGCAGGCAGAGCTTGGAGCTGGCTCCGGTCCCCTCGCGGTGCCAGTCTGTGCACACAGTGACCAGGCACGCACACAGCGTTTGGGATGTGACCCAGGCTGTAAATTACTTTTTAAAAGGTTGCATGGTGGGAATTGTCTTCAGCTGGGAAAGGGTTTGCCATGTCAGCAGAGGACACTGATCCAGATAGACAGAAAAGCATACTCAGGTGAAGTTGGTAAGTGATATAAAGCTGGTGAAAGAGTAAGTGAAGGCAAAGCCTTAGAGCCATACCTGTACAAAGAGCTTGTGTTGTCTCCTGGGAATCCAGTCAGACATAGATCATGGACACCATTCTCGAGGGAGGTTATTAAAAAATGGGGAACTTCTGGTTCAGATGACACTATATTTTCCAGCCTCTTGACTATGTCTTCTTGCTGCAGGCTATGAAGCTGCATCTAAATACAAATTAGTCAGAGCAATTAGATTTTTCCGTACAACCTGAAAACAAGCATCCCAATTTACTTTCCTATGTGGAAAACTGCACGTTTCCCAAAAAAACCCCAGCTGGGTTGCTGGAACTCGGCTGTCAGGAAGGTTTTCATTGGTGTGCACTGAAAATCTGGATCCTGTTGTGCTCAGTGTCCATACTCTGTTTTATAGCAGGATTTTTCTTTCTTCAGACAGAGCTGGGAACACTGACATTCACCCAGCGTGTTTCCTCTGTGCTGAATTCCTCTACGTTGAATGACTAACAAGAGACCAAGGAACACTCTGAAGATATCTTTTCATTGCTAATGCTCAGATTTTCCATTCATTGCCAAGACACAGCATCCATTTCCAGCAGTAAATGTCATGCACACAATAGCTCTGCTGTCGGTGTGAAAACCTAGCTTAACTAAAGGAGGAGGCATAAAAGACCAGAGCATATCCTCTGTGTGCAAAACTGTACAGTCCAAAGTACGTTTCAAACTCCCAATTTGAAATAGATGGATTAGACAGAGTTGTGTCCTAAGGCTTCATTATCTGCCTGCATCAAATGTACCTTTTTCTTTTTTTTTAATTTGAATCATCTTGACATGTTGAGGCACTAAAATGGATTATGGTCCTTACTTGGCCAAAAGAAGGGAGCATTTGTAGGAAGGTTTGCACACTACAGACCTGATGGCATGGTCTTCACCTGGATGAACAGTATTTGTGGGAATGTTAAGAGACACTGGAGATGCTTGTTCTTAGCTTGGAGAAGACAGCATTCCAGAGGCTGTGTTTAAGCAAGCAGGAGATATGGAGAGATGGAAACAGAAGTTGGTATAGGACAAAGAAAAGCAGAGCCAGCAAAGTCTCAGTGAAAGGCAATATGAAAAACAAATGCCAGGGAACACATCTGAGGTCAGTCACTGAACCAGACGCAAGACCCAAATCAAAACCTGAATCTGCCTTGTAGATTGATCTTCAATGCACAGCCTGTAAATTGATTCCAAAGTGGTATAATTCCTCAGTGCAGAAGTTCCATGTGTATGAGACTATTTCCCCAGCTTTATATAGCAAGAGACAGATAAAATCTGATTTGAAAATAATATAGCGTGCAGTGAATAAATTATATGCTTCGGCATTTGGTGGTGTTTGTGAGATATAATTCTATTTCTAGTGCAGGGTAGGCTTAAATAGCCAAATGGTGTTTATAGGAGATGGGCTGCTGCATTCCTTTTCAGTTTGCTAATATGTACTTGTCTGCTGAAGTAAACCAGCCCTGCACTGAATAAACACATGGGACTCTCTTCATCTGTGGGATGATGTGAATAAACCATCATGTCTTCACTGGAGATCTATGCATCATATCTTAAACTGTGAAAAAAAAAATCAAACAATTCAAACTGACTATGCTGATTGGATGCACTTTCAGTCCGTATGCATTAACTTACTGAGTTGAAACTTGAACTAAAAATAATCTGTAGCTGGAAACTCTTTGTGATGAACACTGTAAAATTCCAGCAAGATGGTTAAGAAGTGCAGTTTGTTTTTGTAAAGGCTTTAGGATCTTTAAGTGTGTTTAAACCATAAATGCTATTAAGTGTTTGTTTTACTGCTGTTCAGCACTTTCAGGGTTGCCTTAGGAAATGGGGACATGTCGTTTTGACTTGATTACCATGGAAAACTTTCTTTTGTGCAGTCCTCCAGGCACAGCACAGAAACATGAGTTCTTTGCTGGTGAATATACTACAGAAATGGGGCTACCATGCTGTGTAGTGCCACCACCAAGTACTAACAAGGGTAGGGAAAATATCATCTTTTATGACTGAGCTGACGACACTCAGTCACTGGAAAAAAAAATAAAGCTAAGACAATGAAGCAAATGCTTATGATTCTTCCTCTTCAATGTAATTTTCACTGCCACAAAGTGATTCTAAATCCAAAGCACTTTGGGAGATTGTGATAAAGATTTGCTCTCGGTTTTACAGTGGTTCTCTTTCTCTACAGTGACCCAAACAATGCCCCATAACCAAAGTCTGAACTGGTGTAGCTGCAATTATTGCAGTTTTAGAAGGCATTAGGCTTTATTCAGAATCCTGCTTTCAGTCTCCAAAAATTTAAATTCTGTCTGGATAAGGAAGGTGCTGAGCCAAAGCCCCTTGATCCTTTCTTCTTGGATCTTGCTAGGGTAGTAGCTCAGTGTAAAGCTTCACCAGTTCTGCTCAAGCAGCTTCCCCCTACACTTTTACTGAGAATCATTTTAGCTGAGATTGTTGGTGTGATCAGCTAATTAAGCCAGACAGAAGCAGGCAGAAAGCCAAGGCATGATTTTTCACTTGCAGCATCTAGGTTTTGCGAATGAAATTGTTAACATGTGTTTGCTATCTTGCCACTTGGAAATGCATAGTTGTGCTTGAACGCTGTTTCACTATGGAGGGGGACTCGGTAAATGCAATTGTAAGCCTTTCTAACGGGAACAAGGACAGATCACAAACAAGGTAACTAAAGTAACTGCTTGATTGTTTATATTAATGCCCAGAAGGGAATATGTCTACTAGGTTTTTTCCCATGGCTTTCTATTTTATCTTTCTCTCATTTAATAATGATCCATATCAAGTAAGAGTAAGGACAATGCAAATTTTAGGAAGGAAATAACTGTCTTTAAGCAATGTCCTTTTGCTTTCAGACTAGCTGGGATTGTTCTTCATCTTTCTCAGAAATCCCTATGTATAGACGGTGAGCAGGGTTGGCTGCTTGGTTTGAATATCTCTTTGTTTACAGTGACAAAAAAGACCTCGGCTTGTAAGCAAAGCACTGAGCAAGGATGTTCCTGAAGGACAGGAACAGCTGGGCCTTCTGGAAGCTCTGCAGTCTGCTGGGTTGTGTGGTCTCCAGGCCAATTTTGCTTACAGTATGTGAATTATCTGCATATCCAATTTTATAAATTATTCCAAAGAGGAATTAGTATCATGTTACTCTCCAAACTTCCCTCCTACCCTCTCCAAGATGAAGCAAATCTTCAGATTTTCAGAGCTTTCTTCTCACCCTTTTTCTGTTTCTCTTTTTCTCCTTTCTTTCTTTCTTTCTACTGATTGCCCAGACTTCATTTAAGCAAGCAAGAAAAGACTTATCAATCTACTTATTTTTCTGCTAAAACTTTTATATCAAAGAAAGTTGGAATAGTTTCTGAACTGAAGAGTTTTTGAAAAGAACATGAAAACTCCAAAACCCAGTATTGTCACATTGCTATTACTTCATGGTACATATATATTTCTGTGTAGCATCCAGAACATTACACTTGACTGTTGCTATTTAGTGAGAACTGACAGTTCACTTCATGCTGTTCAAGAGGCAAATGAAAATTCAGACCTCCTACCAGGAGCCTGTTTCTTATTTCTGAAAAACTAACTATGCCTTAATTTTAGTCTGGGAGTCAATGCTATTTCAGAATTGTCTTCTTAATTTCCATCATTCCTATTCTGGAGATGTGGAAAATCACCTTCTTTACTATATCTCCCATTACTCTCTTCATTATCATCTGCTAAGATTCCAAAATCTGTTATGAGCTTGCTGTTAATTTCAACCTCCCTTTTTTTCTTTTGGGAAGAAAAACAAAATCAAAACCAAACACCAACTCTCCCCACAAAACCCAAAAAAACAACCCAAACAAAAAATCAGTCCATCTGTATAGCTGCTGAACAACTTACCAGCAGCAAGAAAGAACTCCTTTCAGAGACCCAAGCCAATACTTCTGCTTAGGTCAGCCAAGAGGAATTGTCTTTCTTGGGTACATCCTATACCCGTCTCTTCTTTCCAAGGGAAAATAGTTTTTGCTAGGCAAGCTGATACTCTGCCAGCCAGAAAAACCTGTGCTGTTTGAAAAACTAAAGCTGTCTTTAATGAAAATCTGGTGTCTAATACAACTGTTCTTTCTCTATTAGCCGGCTGGGTAGTATTAAAGGGTTCAGACAATAGTATTTAATTGTATTAAGAAAACAGTAATTTTTTAAAAAGTGCATTGATTTTTAATTTTATCTGTCCTTTGATACTTTTTCTAACAGCCATGCACAGAGGTAACTGAACTGCTTGGATTCTCCCTGTTTATTTTTAACGGACTTGAAACTGGTTAATAATAGTGACAGCGCTGTTACAACAAAATCAATTTTAATCAAATGTCAGTTCACTGAGCTATGAATAAACAAATCTATGGATAGCATAGCATTTAGCACTGTCTAACAGGAAGACATTAAAACTGGAGAGCCCTGGACTCCCTCGCCAACTCCATAGTGGGCTGCTGTGTGCTCCACTTTCATCATCTTTGAAATGGCCACACACCAGGACTCACTCCCACGAGTTTGGAAGGCAAAACTCCAAGGCAGAATAAGAGTGAAAGATTTTGAAGAGACGCTCTATACCATGAAGGCCTGAAGGAACAGATATTTTACACCATCTCTTTGAAAGCCTCAACACACACCCACACACAGATTGTCATGAGTAACTCTGATGATGCACTTGCCAGCTATTCTGCAGATACAAGCAAGGCAGTAAATGAGTTGCCTATTCATTTGCAGTAGTTGAGCAGGGCTAAAGCTGTTGGCAGTGGATCATCAAAGCTGAAATATGATGAAAGGATTTGTGTTGTGTGTCCTGAACAGGGGCAGGCCTGCATCACGCTCATTTGCCATCCAGCAAATGCTGCTTCCTGACACCTTGACATGCTCTCAGGGGCAGGTCTCCCTCTTTGCTGTGCTGAGCAGTAAGTCCAGCCAAGTCTGCCACTCTTCTGTTTAATCTGTAACAGTGTGACCAACTGTCAGATCTCAGGAGATTCTATGGAGCTAGCTTTGTATT
>VYZR01042676.1:28210-42898 GCA_013400675.1 Oxylabes madagascariensis
AGGTGTAATAATAGGGATACGTTATTCTAGCATATAGTATGTAATGAATTATTGTAGAATCAATGTCTGTGATTTTTGTAGAATAAAAGTCAATGGAGAAAAAAATGGGCTAGGGAGCCTCATTAAGCTACAGTATTTATAGTTACAGCATGAAATAAATTTTTCCATCCGACTTTTACGTATGGGCATATGACAGTACTGAGCTGACTAAACTAAGCACTGGCATAACTCCATTGACTTTACTGAAATTTCATCCCTTTGCAGCAATATTGGGTTTGGCTCAAACAAAAGAGACCAGATAATTTTCTGACTGGTAATGTTCATAGGTTGTATTTCTGACTTGGAATAAACAAACAACATATTTCAGACTATAAGCAGATAATGATGGCCACTTGGAAGAAATTTCCATTTTCAGCTCTTCATACAACATTGCATTGCTGGCTG
The DNA here is from genome assembly GCA_013400675.1 of Oxylabes madagascariensis. Taxonomy (NCBI): domain Eukaryota; kingdom Metazoa; phylum Chordata; class Aves; order Passeriformes; family Timaliidae; genus Oxylabes; species Oxylabes madagascariensis. The sequence goes on from VYZR01042676.1 coordinate 28,655, forward strand.
GTTGTGCTGTAGGGTGTTTGGCCTTCCTGTAACAGTAACTTAAGATTTAAAATTCTGATTCATTGCGAAGTTATATAATTCATCAGGGATGTTTGTTGTGAAAGGAAAACAGGACTTTCTCCTTTCAACACTGAGGTGGAAAAAGGCCAGGAACCTGAACTACATGGTCTGATCCTCTGTTTCAGTGACTGCATACAAGAGGGTGCTTTTTGATTAACCTTTAAAGCAGATAGGTTTAAACAGGTCAGGCTAAATGCTGCTTTTGTGCTTCTAATACAGCAGTTACTTCACATTTGAGGTGGAGTTTAAGATACATACAGAAGCTTAAAAAACCCTGCAAATTATTGTGTAGTGATATCATCCAGTTTTGCATGCATCATCCTTCTGAACTCATTTGTCTATGTGTAACATGGAGTCAAACAAGTCTGCCTTGAAGTAAAATGCCAGCTATAAAAACTTGAGCATTGACAGTGGCAGTGGGATCAAAAGCCTGAACTGCAGCGCTGCTGGTGCTTCCTGGGCTTCAGTAGAAGTTTTAGCATAGAGAAACAAATACAAAAAGTATTGGTGCTCCTAAAATCAGACAGTGTGTTCACAGAAAGTGAAGGTGACTCAACGGGGCTCAAGAACAAAAGAACTGGAGATTCTATGAAAAAGTCATGCAGTAGAGCAAAAGAAACAATTTCTAAAAAATATTTTTTGTGAAAACATAATGTCTTGCAAGGTAGCTGGATGTGTTAGTGAGTGCAGGGGAAGAGGCTTCTTGGCTGCTCTGGTACAGGCACTTAAACTTTATAGGAACCAATTGTGGAAGCCTGGGAGAAGACCTACGTCCAGTCTCTTGGTTTTAATATATTTTCTCCATCTCCTCCCAAACCATTTATATTTCCTCCTCTTTTCTACTGCCTTTGGGAAGGAGGGAGGATGGGGGAAAGGGAAGACAGAATAGCAGAACTCAAAAAATTTCCCCTTGAGAAAAATATACCGGGGAAATTCCTGTTTATTTTCATAAGTTACTGGTTGGACGTCACTGGATGCCACTCCTGCATTTGTTCTTCCTGCACTATCTGAGTTGATAACACAAAGTTGATTTAATTATCTATGACTTATTTTAAATTGATACACACACACACACACACACACACAAAAGGTGAAAAATTCGTGATACCAAAGGGTCTTTTAGCAATGATGTAAATAATTTCTTAGGTGAAAATCTGACTCTGAAAGCTGGATCATAAAGAAGAATCTGCAATTTCAGGATGTTGGTAATAAACCATAGCTATATTTATAGGTATGGTAACAGTGAGCTACTTGGTTTGACTCTCCCCCATGGTGCAAGCTGTTAGCAAAAGCGGAGTGTAAAGCAGAGTCAAACTGGTATCAACTTGTGCTCCTCTGTGAGACCTGCACTATCATTTGCTTGTAGAAAAGGCAAAAATAAGAACATTGTATACATCGTGTTATTTCATGATGCCTACTTCGCAGACATTAGATGACACAATTTATTGTTAATGCTGTGCAGTGCACTCTGTGTACTTTGAACAAAACATTTCAGTCTTTTATAGGCCAGCATGCCCCTACCAGCAGGTGTGCAGCTCCTTAGGTAAGATAATCTGTTCTTAATTATAGTGACTCCCAATACAGTTTAACATCTTGCTTTGTAACATACATAGGTTTTTTTGGAAAACAGGAGGAATTGTTCTAAGGCTTCTTAAAGACTGCTATGACTTTGCTAGGACACAGTGTTCAACTGAAAAATTTGTGGGCGGAGGGAAAGAATTACTGTACTTAGTGAAGCAACTCAGTAACTGAAAATTTGTGATTTTAATTTCAAAGTAATTTACAATGTAGATATGCTTGCAGAAATACCACTGTTGTTGTTTGATCGAATGCACATATGCCTAATGTGTATTATAATATAGTATATATATCTAATTATATTAGATAGGGGAAATGGTCTGCATTCTCTTAGAACAATGTTCAGGTTCAAATGCATTTGGATTTTTTAAAATAATATTTTAATTTTATTAAATGTGAAAGCAAGTGTGTAGAAGAAACATTGAACTTATTTCTGGCTTTAATCAAAGAAAAATCCTGCTTTCACAGGTTATGCTTCAGCTTAACTCCACTTCAAACATTACGTTTTTACTGAGGGGGAAAAAAGGGGTGTGATTTCTGAACCTGGAGACAGATCACAAACCATTGGATAAGACATGCTCCAACTGACCTTAGTGAGACAGCATCTGCCTAGCACCAGGCTTAAGCTGCTACTTTCTATTGCCGTTTTCTGATGTTCATTCTGCCAAGAAGGTGGAGTTTGTGTCAGAAAAAAAGAGGTGGGGAGAAGGCTTTTCAGACACTCAGAAATTGAGTCCATTGCCTGTCTGTAGCATCACATTTCACAATGATTACCTGGGTATGTAGGCTGTTTCCACTTACAGTTTTATTCACGTTTAAGGTTACATGAGTTTCCCCTCATACTGTGCTGCTGTATCCTTGATATCCCTCTTGAGTGAGGCAGCACTGGAAAACAGATGTCACACTCCTAATTCTTATCAACCCAAGAGAGGTAAGAGTTGACAAGCTTAGCAGTTGAACTGGATGATCTTAGAGGTCTTTTCCAACCTTAATGACTCCATGTTGCCACTCTCATGCAAGTCACCTTAGTGTAGGTATGCTCCCTTGGGACAGAAGGACAAAGGCACGAGAAGTGGACCAGAGCCACCACTACCCACCCTCTCTGCATGGTTGGGCCTTGCAGGTGGGACAATGGAGACTTGCTAAGAAGAGGGACTTAGGATGTCATCAGGGCCCACTGCATTGAAAAGCTGAGATCCACATGAAAATTGGGGATTGCTTCAGCAGCATTAAATGGCATAAGCTCGAGGTTTTTTTGTTTTTGTTTTTGTTTTTTTGGGGGGGGGAGGGGTTGGTTTTTTTTTTTGGGTTTTTTTTTTTTTTTTTTTTTTTTTTTTTTTGGAGATCTGGACCAGTCATCATAATATTTCATGAGATTTTTGAAAATGTAAAACAAATACTGCTCCAGGTCTAGAACTGTAAACAGAAGTAGACTGCAGCTGTAAAACATTGCTGGATAAAGAAAGCATTAACAAGCTAAAATTTATTTATAGAGTAAAACTACTGGTTTCAGTTTGGCCTGATTTCCAGACAGATACACTGTGGTCATTTGCAGTGAAAAAGCTTTACTAATTACATTCAGTTTCTATAAAAATAACTTAAAATCCAACCATAACAACAAAAATGTCTCATGTTTTGTTATCTGACTACTTAAATTTAAGCACAGTTGTATTTTTCTTTCTGCTCTGAGCAGTAGCACTGTCAAAGCACAGATGTCCCCGTGGGGACACCTTGGAAAACACAGCCCTGTGGTCGGAGGGGATTCAGCCAGACTACCTGGCTGTGTTCTGCCACCCTCATCTTGGCCTTTTTATATACATTTTTTTCTTCTATGGCATTGTTCATGACTAGACAGTAGATACATAAGAAACTGTAAAGCTTTCATGAACGGCAATACAAATTACATAAACCCACTGCAGTGACATTTATTAGAAGACAGAAGAACAGTTACCACACCTTTTCCAGGCATGTAGCTTTCTTGCTGTCATGATATGTCTTTGGATTCTTGCAGCTGTATTTCAGGACAGCACCACAAACTCCAGAGTTTAGCAGTCAGTTTTTCTTCTCGCCTGCAGCTAGATACCTTCCCTGTCTTAAAATTCAGCTTCCTTACAGCTCACCGCATCCTCCGGTAAATATGCTAAGTACTCAAGCTAGTCCAACAAAATAGTATGCTACAGTGTATACACAGTCAAGTCCTTTAAAGAGATCTTGAACTAAGCAGTTTATGTTTCTTTGTCTTCAAAGTTTTGCAATATACTTTAGCTTTTATTATTTCTTCTAATATTCATGTTTACCTACCATGCATCTCTCTTGCAAATATTCTTTAATGTTGACATTGGCTTCAGGGTTGAAGGCTGGACAAAACTTTCACTGAGGTGTTGTTAACCAAAATTTAGTTCCTGCTTTGGTGTTCTCCTGTAAACCAGTGTTTGTGGCTTCTTGAAAATGCTTCTGACTTTTTATCATTCAAGGACTTCTTGCAACAGTCTGATGGTTTTGACAGGATCTCCTGCAGTTTTACTATTTGGGGTTTTTTTTATTCAGTATTTGGTAACCTTTAAAGTCTGTGTTTCTACAACACTACCTACAGAACACCCGCGGACACTCTGAGGTTAAAACAAGCTGGTGAGGAAAGCACATCATGTCAGATCTTCGGTGAGTGTGCAAGGGCTTCATAAGAAAGAGGATGAAATAACAACATGCTCAGTACTTCTGAGGCCTGTTTTACTGAGTACATTATGAATACCAAGCTAGGCATAAATAAAACATGACTTGTGCTGAAATAAAACATTTTAAACTTTCCAAAGAGATAAAAGCTGTTCTGTGATCACCAGCTAATAATTAAAAATGCATTGAGTCAGCAGGAAATATTTGAAACACAATTTTATTTATTGATTGTGAATGTCTCCACACAAACATAGAACTGATCCTGTTTCACCTCACCTCCCTAAACTATCACGTCCATCATAACCTACAACGCTATCTGAAGCATTGCTTTTCTTCTTTTGGTGGGTGTGTGTTTCGTAATCTTAGTATGGCTACGCCAAAGTTAGAAGCTGTCCAAGGGCTTTCTCCTTCCCTTTGTTTTTGTCTGATAACGTGGATTGCTGATTGAGTCAGGGTCTTGTTCATAAAGTAGTTTACATGGGGACCATTGGGCTGCAGTCGCAAGTAGCAGTAACAGGAAGGCTGCTATTGCAGAATTATCTTTTGAAGTATTTGGAGCAGACTCAAAGCAGCGTGGAGGGGATGCGCCTCTTACTGGGTTTGAATTATTGCTGACAGGGGCTTTTTGTTCCAAGTCCTGTGGCTTAAACTTTTTGATGTTACTGTGGATCTTTTGGTGGAACTGATCGTTCAAACGGATGTCACGATTCTTCTTTATTTCCACATCGTTTTCTTACTAAAACAAACATAACTAGGGCGAAATAGTGATTTTATTATGAACTCTACTTACTAAAGCCTGCGCATACCGCCCTTGGGTATTTCCAATGCCGCAACTCTGGAGTCAGGCATTTCAGTTTCCTTTTCCGATTACCTTCACATCACGCTAAGTGCTGTCAGCTGGAGCAGCTCGGCGCTTTCTCCAGCCCCTTCCCCGAGCCCAGGGTGAGCGGGGGGCGAATACCAAAGCCGAGCCCAAAAGCACCCCCGTGAGCCGGGCCGGGCCGAGCCGAGCCGGGCCGGGCCGGGCGCACTCGGCCCCGGCCGCAGCCCCTCGCCCGGTGGGCCGGCTTATGTAAGCGGTTCGTCCCCGCCGCCGCATCTGCGGCGCTCCCGCCCCTGTCCCCGCCCCGCTGCCAGCGCCGGAGAGGCTGGAGGCGGCGGCGGCAGCGCAATAGAGCAAGTTTTGTCTCCGGCGAGGGGCCGGCCGGGTTCCCCCGCGCTCGGCAGCGCCGCCAGCATGGCCGCGGCGCCCCTGGGGCGGGCAGCAGCCCCCGCCGNGCGGGGGCCGGCCCGGCGCCGCCGGCGCCCGATCGGCCCCAGCCGGGGGCTCGGCGTTTCCTTAGCTGGACCTTCAGCGGATGACAAAAGCTGAGCTTAACCTACATAATCCGTTTCCGTGTTTTGGGCTTTCTCTTCCATCCCCGATTTGTGCTAGTATACCCTTAAGCGGAGTCTGGAAGCGTGCTGCTCTTGGTGCTTTTTCATTTTAAATTTAGACCGAAACAAATGGGTCGAGTTCTGGGTGTTGTTCGTTTGTGTTTTTTTTTTTTAATTCCCCCCCTTTTTTTGACCACTTTTCTGTCTCTGGATTAATTAGAGGCTAGTTCCTGCGGGCTGGCAGAGATGAGTTGAAATGTTAATGCTTGGAGTTAGATTGTTCCAGAGGAGACACCTCTGTGCAAGCGATGGGCTGACTTCCCCCATCACGGCTGTCAAACTCGCAGAGCAAAACCGGTGAATTGGCTGCAGAGCCGTGTGAGCATTGCTTTTGGGCAGGTAAGGCAAGGTACCGGCTCTTTAGGGTGCCTTTTTCAGGATTTGAAAATACTGCCGACTGTATCACCTGTCTTACTCTGGCAGGGCTTCTGCAAATATTTTGTCATGTTTTGATTTATTGAAGCAATTGATCACAAGTGGAGGTCTGTGGTTTGGCTCTGCCATTGCAAGTGCAAAGTAGTGCTGTTGGAGTAATTTCTCTCCTTTAGAAATTTGGATTTATGTTTTAATTTTGGGTTCGCAAAAGATGACTGTTTAATGTATATGCAGTTAGCTGACATATTTAAATGGCGAGATTGTTTTGCTTAAGACTGACAGGGTTTTTTTTGCAAATACAAGAGCTGCTAAGACATTCTCAGCAGCTGCCTGAATCTCTACAAGTAGGCTAATGTTCATCCCTGTAAGGTGAAAGAAGGCATTGTTCTTTTTTTTCTGTACTGTGATTAAGTTATGAATTTCTATGTATAACACGTTTGCCTTGTTGAAGCATTTTTAAAAATTATTTAATGCTTCCTGCAAAAGAATGGAGTTACATTATCTTTGTACTACAGCTTGCAAAGATAGTGGGTATTCTGAACAATAGGTGTGGAGATCTCAGTTAATTTGATGGAAACTGCAGGAATTTAGTGTGTTTCGGTTCTTGATTATTTGTCTTTGGGACAGGAATATTAAAAGGTTTTTTCAGCATGTACTCTGACACTGACTTCAGACCATTACAAAGGTTGTCGGTGTTCATTTTTCACTTGTTTCTGAAAACTTTAGATTGTGACATTTGATACATTGTTGTCCCTTTTGTTTGGGGTCAAATAAAGTGTTTCAGTACTGTGTTGAATTTATCAGCAATCCCGGTGAATTATTGCATTAATATTTTGCTTTGCTTGTTTTTCAGAATTGTCTATAAGACTTGAGAACAAATTTTGTGTATTGCTGCTAGTTCATCCCCCATCCCTTCTTTTCTTTTGAACTTGTATTAACCCTGATTATTTAAATGTATGTTTCTCTGTAAGCAGTAGAAGTGTGAGGTAGCAAAACTGGTAGAAAAAAGATCTAATTTGAGATAAGATAAACTAACAGAAAGTGGTGGTTAATTAGAAGGCAAGTAGGTGGAGGTTTAACCTTGAGGGATGATGTGTGCATTATAGTTTCCAACAGAGGAGTGCCCTCCTTCATCTGTCCTACTGGGAAACAGTTGAGAACCTGTTTTGTGTGGTTTGTAATCTGTCTGAAGATGTGGAAGTTAATTAGCTCCATGCAGGTATTTTTACTGAAGGAATGATAGCTACTAAAATCCTGTGCTATTGTTACTGCCATGTTATATATATATATATTTTTTTTTTTTTTTTGTAAGGAAGGTGTTCATGGGAAAAGTATTTTGTAGCAGAACAGTAATGTCCTACTAGGAAGCAGGAGTTTAGGCACTTAGTTCCTAAGCTGAAGGAACCTCTCTTCTGTCAAGATATGTTTAATACTTCAATGGCAGCTACTAGATGTAGGTTCTAATTGGTGTGGGAGTATAACAGTTAATGACTTGGTAATTCTTGGTAAACCATACTTTTATACTGAAAAGCCTTCTGTTTTGCTAGTTGTAGTTTCGTTATCTATGGATATGGGTGTTTAAAAGGCTTACTTTTGAAAATCATTGAAAATCATACCATTCCCTTACAAAGCTAGGTGCTTACTGAGCTGTTCTATTTACACAGGGGAGTTACCAGTTTTTTAGTAATAGATGCAAATTAATTCTAGTTATCTTAAAATGTAACAGGCAAGGACACTTCTGGAGCATATTTAATTTGTGACCTTCAGTTTTATTCTTTCTTCTCATTTTGAAATTTTCCTTGTTTTTTGGTTCAATAGGAGTGCCTTCCCTGAAAAAAAATTGCTGTCTTGTTTGCATCCCACTGAGATTTTTTTTTTTTAGGTAGGTGTTTCTTGTATAATCAGTGAATTTAATGAGTTTGCTGCTCATGCAAAATAATTGCAACTCCTTACAGTCTCAATGCCTGTCCTGAAAAATTACTGTTTTTGAAATGTATATGATTGACTTTAGTCTTTCAGTCTTCTTGTACACATGACTGTTCATGAAACCCTTGCAGCATAGTTTGTACCTCTGTAAAGACAGAAGTTACTCATGTGCTGTAGGGATTTAACTGCAGTGAAGGGCATACAGCATTTTAATCCCTTTGCTTATTTATCTAGACCAGCCTTTGAAATGCACACTTGGTTAATAACTCTTTTAAGACTATAAAAGTGCTCATCTGGATGTGGTTAGGCCATGTGTGTACAACAGATGCTTGTGGAAAGCGGAACAAGCACTCTTTGAAATGAAGTAATATTTATTACTTTTAGTAAACTGTGCCACCTCTAGTCAAACTTCTTTCCACTGTCCATTATTGCCTGTTGGTAATATTGGACATCAGAAGGATTTTGTTGACACTCCCTAAAAATAGTACCTTGCATTCCTCTGCTCCTGGAGCCCTGGCAGTGTGATTTGCCCTGAGTTTCTTGTTCTTGAGCCTCACTGGCAGCGTGACACAAGTGGATCTGAAACACTATTTAACGAGGTCACAAGGAAAGTGTCAGCAGCAATAAGGTCCCAACACATTGTAAGGCCCGTGAGGCACTGCCTTCTGGGGATATATGTGGGCTTCACAGGCAGCTGCCTAACTCAGCCAGGGCGGGGAAGATGGGGCTGATGACACTCGTTTTCATCCTTTGAGGTGGAGGAAGAGGTCTGGTTGTTTTGTTTCCGTAACAAGTTTTCTTGCTCTGCTATTGGAGATGTGCAACCAGGGATAGTACAGCTTTGGAAGTATCTTGAAAAGGCAGGTTTATCTTTACAGGCTAGGCAAGGCAATGAATGGTGAGTTAGTCCAAGCGTACATTTCAAATTGGTTGCCAGTTGTAAGTGTATAAATGTGTTTGTATGTGGTGCATTATAAGGATTGTTCACCCAAACTTGAAAATGTAATGTTCCAGCTGCAAGACTGGCTGCTAGAATGGCCTCTGCTCTTTCACTGATCACTATGGGGTCAAATGACATTCTGTGTTTGAGTGATGGTGAACAGGAGCTACTTCCCTTCAAAAACAACGCCTTTTTTTTTTTTCCTCCCTCCAGGCAGCTCACTTTTATGGATATAGCATCCACTCTTTGAATGTTATGTCTTAACTGCTTGGCAAGAGAAGAATGATGGATGTAAGGGTGTATTATAGTGTTGGGTTTGGTGGTTAGCAGTTATTCTGATCTCCTGTGTGTTACACTTCAGCTAACTCAATATGGACTTGTGGTTGCAGTAATTATTTGCTTTTAAAATTTTAATTAAAGGAAGTAGTCATTACTTTAATCATTTTGAGAATAATGCATTTGTTTTAAGGAGTTTTACAGAATAAATATGTAGTAAAAAGCAGCCTGAGCCATTCTGTCTGCCCTAGGGGGGTGGTGAAGGAAGTGCTAGCAGGAAAATAGCACCTGTAGATTCTCCAAATAAAGTCTAGAATTTATGTCAATCAAGTATTGATCTTTAGAGTGCAAAATTACTTATGCTAAGGTTTTAGCCAGGCACTTAATGCTTGTTAAAGAACCTGTGTGTTTCAAAATATGGTGCATGGTGGTAAGAACAGCTGAAAGCCTCCTAAATTGCATTACTTGAGGCTGTAGCCTGAGGTGATCATCTACCATTGTTGAAAGCAAAGCTTGTTTGTTGTAGACATGTTAGTTAAGGAGAAGGGAAATAGTACTATTCTTGTTCAATATTAACTGCTCTGTCTTCTGTACTCTTTGGATGCTTGTTTTTAGCTTACAGCTTGCCTGTGGTTTAGTAGTCAGAGAGTTAAACTAATTGTCATTTCCTGTACTGGTGGTTCTTTGGCTGAAAAAGTGCTGACTTGCTTGTAGTTGTCAGTAATCTCTTGGGTGGCCAAATGTGTCTTAGAATTGTGCTCGGACAATGAAACAGTCTCATTGTGGTTGTGATTAGCTTTAAAACACATTCAGGCATATTCACTGTGATTCAAAAAGTGGCTTTCTTATTGGCTTTTGCCACGGGTTAGCCTTGGCTCACTACTCAGCTGCTTGCTGCTCCTAGTCCTCAGTGAGACAGGAGAGAAAATAGGATGGAAAAGCTCGTGTTGAGATGAAGACAGGGTGATTGCTTGCCAGCCACTGTCACAGGCAGAGCAGACTTGGCCGTGGTGTCAGTCCGTGTCGACTCCTCTTCACACTCCTTCCTCCTGCTGTTGCCCTGCTCCAGCCTGGTCTCTCCAGGCCCTTATGGAGTACTTCTGCTCAGAGCTCCTGCTCCTCCTGCTCTTCCCTCTGGGTTCCCAGGGCTGTTTCTCACACTCTTGTTCTTCCTCACTCATTGCTTATGGGGAGTATTCTGCTCTTTCTGAACAAATGCTTTCCCTGAGGCACTGCCGTCAAGGCAGCGGGGCTCAGCTGAACCCTGCTGTGGCTGGCTTGGAGCTGTCTGGGACCGGCTGTGGCCATTGCCTGGTAGCCCCAGACACTCCCTGTGCAGGCCTCCCTGCCGCCCTCGCCAGCATCTGCGCGGCTGCACTCCATAAAACTTCTTCAGGAGGAAGCCATTATATTTTGATATTTCTTTTCTGGAATAATACTAAATATAGTGTCCTGAAGTTTATTCCTGCCAGCATTGAGGGAAGGAGTACTGAAGTATAATAAGTTCTGGCTCCTACGTGAAGTTTCTTGCTGTCTTGGGCAAGTTGAGGAGGCACTAAATGTGGCCTCTGGGACCCTGCAGGTCAGCTGCAGAGGCCTGGAGGTGGATGGCTGAAGAAGAGGAGGAGAACTTGCAACAGGGAATAACTCATGTAAATATGCTCACAAGTGTGTTAGTCCTGACGCATCATCCCTCATTTTCCCAGAAACTGCTGACCCCTGTGGAATTGCCCCTGAGGATGCTAGCTTTCCCTGGGCACTGTGCTCCACAGCATCTGGCTCGGTTGCCTGAGTGCGAACATCCTATTGATTGCACAGCCACGCTCAAATGACCTATTTCTCTGCAGCCGGCCGTGCTGTAAATGACACTGCATCTTTCTGTTCCTCATTCCCCAGGGATCTCTGCTATTTTTTGAGATTCAAAAGGCCCATCTGTAAAAGGAGTCAGTAACACAAAGAAAAGAGGCTGAGTTTTGAGAGTTTTGTATTCTTTTTTCTTTAAAGGTGTGATAGTCTCTGAAATGTGGGAAAATATGGCAGATAAACTCCTCTTTTTGCCTGAAGGGGTGTGTATGCAGGTGGTTTGCAGGGCATGATTTCATTTTGCAGCTAAAATAATCTAGTGGGTAGTTCTCCCACCTTTCTGTGTACCTCCACTCGTATGCCTCCTATGTGCCCACTCTAGCACTTGCTCAACCTTACAGCAAACTAATTGGGGAAGCTGGACCAGGAAAATACTGAAGTTAAATACTGAATGAGGGATTTACAGTTGCCTGACCCGGGTGTCAGGCATCTGACAGGAATCTGTCCATTTCACTGCAGGAAGCATATATCCTGATGTCTGGCAGGTGTGGGATATTTAGAGTCAAATAGACCGGCTCTTCAATCAGCTGGTGGACAGTGGAAGTCTCCCAGCAGAGTCTTGGTTTGCTGCTGCACGTGGCATCACGAAGTATGTAGTTAATCCACAGGCTTACCAGGAAGGTCAAGGAAGGTTAAGTGAAGATCAGGAAAAAGTGACATTAATTCCATTGGACAGTGTAACTTCCACCAATTAGTGGACTCAGAGGTTTAAGCAAGTCCAGAATAATGGATAATGCCTGAAGAGGTAGTAGGAGACTCAGTCTTGCTGAGGAAGGGCAGTGCATGAAGTGTCAAGTAAAGGTCTTAACTGCCTCTTTGTTTCTTAAAATACATGAAGTAGACTTAGCAAATGCAATTAAAAAAGAAAAAGATGCTTTCAACTTTCTGATACGTTAGAGACGTGGTGTGGTATTCAGATGAGAAACATTCTTGAATGATCCTGGAGTCAGATCTGAGATTCCTTATAAGGTATCCTTTCCTTGTGTTTTTAATGTTTGTTTTACTCCTTTCGTAGCATAGTTTCCAGATGGTGTGGAAAGCTGCAACTTTTTTGAATGTTTCAAAACAAATTAACTTTTTTTTTCAAGCCTGTCTTTCTTATAAGATATTGTCTTCTCTCCCAAATGCCTACCTTCAGCATTTAGACCTTTTGGCAATTCTCAATGCCTCTGGGGGCATTCTTATAGTTGAGAATTAGTGCTTTGTATGAAGTGGCTAACACTGATCAAAGACCTGGTGGTTCTGCGGGTAATAAGAAAACAAAGTACGAAGTGTAGTGACCTAAATAAAAGCACAAAAAGACATCGGAAATACCATTGCTCAAAACTTCATAATTTTTGCTACTTACTAAAACCAAAGCTAACAGTTGCAGTCTTAAATCCTTTCTGTTCTCTTCATCATCTGAACAAAGGCTTTTGTGTGGTTGGTAGAATTATTGTAATGTAAAGCTTTACATGGAAAGTGATTGTAGTTGTGAAGACAGAAACACAAGAAGTGCTGGTTTTGACTGAAAGTATCCTGAATAGAGTTGATGGCATATTGTGTGAAGGAGGTTTTTTTTTTTTTTAACTACTACTTCTCAATTTCCAAGGTATTGTCCTTCCTTACATTGAATAGATGTGAGAGAAGCTGTAAAGCTAAGTGTGGGGGGGAAGAGTTATGCTCTGTGACATAGGCACTGGAAGCTTGTGAGGAAAATCTCCTCATGTCTTACATGAAGACAGAATTTCATCCCTTCCACTGAAATGTAGCAATGTGGGAGCTCCCTTGCATAGTTCTGTTGCTTCTTGCCTATTTCTGTTAGCATGCACTAAACCCATAGCCTGATGGCTCCGTTTTCTCATACTTACACATCAAAGTAGGTCCTGTTGTGTTTATGATGCACATTAGACCTCTTTAACAGTGCTAAGATTTTTTCCTTCATTTTTCATACTTGAGGAAACTATTTCAGTGAAATTTTATTTTGGGGAAATCTCTGTCTTCTCCATTTATTTTAGCGTTAAGGATATCTTTAGAACTGATATTTGACTACAAAAGAGGAGAGACATGATGCACTTCTCTTTTTTGATGTAAGACTCTTAGACTCTTATTTGTTCCACTTTGCTAAGTGTGGGAGCTACTTAAAACCATTCAGTATTTTTGACTCATTTTAGCAGTTAGGATTACTTCACTTTTCCCCACGCACAGAGGGAGATTGAATTAAGCCTTTAAACAGAGAGAACACAAAGGCAATTCTGTAAGAAAAATGTCATCATGACAAACAGCTTGGAGGACAACTTACCTGATTTTGAATACCAATAAAGCTAAGCTGTAAGAAGGGGTGAAACAGATGATAACCTGTGATCATTACAATTTTTTTTTTTTGATAGGAGGATTCAGCTGATCAACCACAAGCACACAGCTTTTTTAACAGACCCTAAGAACTGACTGCATAGCCTGGGGGCTTGCTGTTCAAAGTTTATATTAACTTTAAGCATAATTTAATGTGTTTATTTTCCTTGGTGTTTCCCTCTTCGTACTGCAGTTGATAAACTTTCCAAGTTTAAAAGGTAGCCTTCTCCTCTGTAGCTGCTATATGGAAGGGAATGGAAACTAGGAATATAATTTTGTGTTTCCATGGGGTGAATAGTGCATTGAGTCCAAAAACAAAGAGGCAAGCCAGCATAGCAGGCATGAGGTAATAGTTGTAGTCTTTGTGCCAAACATGAAATAAGAAACATCTGCAGTTTGTATTTTGAAGTTCTGTTTTATGCAAATGTTCTATCTGGAAGCAGAAAACTCACAGGAGTGCCATCAACAATTGGATTGAATTTTTGGTCTTGCTCCTATCAGTGATGAAATGAAAGCGTACCTCTTTCTTCCCTGTCAAGGTTGGAATTTAATCATTGGTTTCATGCTAAACAACTACAGCTAAATGCTGTCTGTGTATGAATTATAAAGTGTGTTACGAATTTGTATTTGGTTTACATACTTTCTTGAGGAGAAGCCAGGGAAGGCAAAGCTCAATATTACAAACTTGTGTCAATTTAAGGATTTTGCCACCTTTTTTGTTAACAGTTGAACGCAGCTCTCTGCTAGCTGAATGAATTTTGTTCTCCTCAGTGAAGGCAGCCAGAGAT
>VYZR01042682.1:8453-24298 GCA_013400675.1 Oxylabes madagascariensis
CCTGCATGATGTTCCTCTTCTTACAAAAATAAGCATTGTGGAGGACACTTCTCATTGAAGTGTATGAAATAATTTTGTTAGAAGATCAAAGTACACAAAAAAGGCAGGTATTACTATGCATGTACCTATCACATAAATGTACTGCCATCTTAATCATCAGCAATCTTAAAGTCACTGGAAAGAATGTGCACAGTTATAAACAGACAAGGGAAGAAGGCCAGAACCTTCATAAAGAAAAGTCTGCTTCAGTGTTTCAGAACAGCCTATTTAGTAGCCTATTCAACAAGAAAACAATGGGGTTTTTCCCACATCTAGGCAAGCAGCACACAATATCCAGAATATGAGCATTTCCTTGCCACTTCCAAGATAATGGGGAGAACTACATGATTTTTTTAATATTCATTATTTAAAATGTATCAACAGAGATCTTCAAAACATTTCAAATAAAGAACATGTGTATCAAATAGGATGACTTCCCAATTTGTCATCTTATCATCACCTACAGTTCAAGGAATGTTGCCACAATTAGATTTTAAAAATCAATCAAAGAGTTGCCCACTTGAGGTACTAGCAGCATGATAGCTAATTCTGCTTAGTGAACAGTTTGAATCCAGCCTAGCTGTGACAGGGCTCCAGCCACCTGACAGCTATGCCTGAGTGTACAGGAAATATGCTGGCAGCTTAAATTTATTCCTTAATAAACAGACATGTCTGTGACAGAACAACAAGAAACTGCCCATTCCAAGTGAATTGTGTACAGAATGGTTGAAAACAGAAATACTAGATTTTGTTACTCTGAGACCGGATAGTGGCCAATATCTAGGAAATTTTTGTTGCCACTATCTGTGCCACACACGTTTGATGGATTGAGACTATCATCTTCTATCATTCAGTCCAATAAAACAGGATCAAGAATAATAAAATTCCTGGAATATACTACTGTGCTATCTTTCTCCTAATAGATACAAAACCACAAATAATAAAATACTTTGAAAGTATGATTGAAAATTGTATTTCTTGTGGCATTTGACACACTCCAGGAACCAAAATCCGTACATTAAATTTAATGAGTATGAGTAACATACCACTCTAAATCTAATGATCGCAAAAGAGTCTCAGAAGGCTGGAGAAGTATCTGGAAGAAATCTCTTGAGGTAGCAAGTTACAAAGATGAACTACTTAGGAGCTCAGAAATCCCAACTTGAAAATAAGCACAGACCAGACGAGGACTTAAAGGCACCACAAACTTTTGACTTGTTCTTCTTTACACATCTGCTTAGAGACTGACCCCTGGACTAGACAGAGCCCTGGTCTCAACCAGTACGGCTGTTATGTTCTTAATCATGGGAAGTCAGCAATGCTCCTGTTCCAGAGGCTGACATTATTAAACTCATTTTTAAAACTTTTACTTGTATGGATAGAGCTGTGACTAAATGACCATTCAACTAGGCCAGTAGGGAACAAACTACGTAAGAAAAACTTGAAACAATGTATTAGAACACAAAGTGCTATTAATATACATTTTGCATACTCAAGAATTCCAGCATTTTCTTTCCTTGATCTTCTTTAACAATGGAGAGTGAAAGTGCTGAAAATTAAGAAATCCTTGCAACAAACATAACACCTGCTGTGATGCTCTAAATAAAATATGAGCAACACAAAATTAACAGCTAACAGATGATTATATAAAGATGTTACCTTGAGTTAATTTTAAGGCAATAAGAGAATAAAGGCATAGGATGCTGAAATTATGAACCATTTTTAAAAAGCTAAGTCCAGCACCAGTAACTAGTGAAAATGTTAACATCTGTGTGGCTCTGTGTAATGACAAGATCTTCCAAATAAAAGACACTGACAATGTGTATGCAGCACTGTGGTTTCTGCAATTGATAAAGGTCTTTCAAGACACAACCTTTTAATGTTCTCTGCTACCAAAGGCAAAAAGCTGTATTCAATGGTAACCTGTGATTCTGGATTCTGTATTTGGGGTTCTAAATCAGAAATACCTAAACAAGGCCTGATGTTCAGAAAACATTGAATATCCACACTAGGGGAACGAGGCACCTTTAACAGCAGTGAAAACTCTCAAAATGTATGCAAAAAAAACCACAGTAGATGAGATAGTAAAATCATGAACGGTATTTTGGTGTTTAAGTAGGAAAACCCAAAAATGGCAGTAGATGCCTAAAATTCATTTACAGCAGCTATTCAAACAAAAGGTAGAGAAGTGTTATTCAAAGGAAACAAATTTAATCAGTTCAGACAACAACGTTTCACAGTCCTTAAACATACATACCCAAGCTAAAAACATAAGCCACTCATAATACTGTTACAGTGTAACCATGAAGAGCAGCACTGTCACAGTAAGAGCTCCCCATTCCCTACAAATTTAAATTTTAGTATTAAATATTCTCCTATAAATGCTCCAGATCTGAAGAACTGTGGGTAATTTGCAATGCCTATCACTTCCCACATGGAGCTCTATCTTGTTTTCAGGTCTCTCAGAAAACTCTGGAGTTTTCTTATACATTTAGCAACACATGCATAAACTTGTAACTTTGGTTTTTCAACATACAACACAGAGGCAAATATTAAAGTCTTTGAGTCTTCAGAGGCAGTTTAGTTCCCATCCCTTTCTAGCATGCTGAGGTGCCCCATCTGCTGGTAGGAGTGTTACTCTAAAGAATTCTGCCCCCGAGCTGATAACTTTACCACTTTTTTCAACTTTACCACTTGATAACTGCTTGAGATGTTTTAAATGCAGCAATACAAGATAAATCAGACCAAATGCTTTTAAAGAAAACCATAAAATGCTCTAACACAGTTCATTCATTCCTAACTATGCAAGATATTTTTACTAAATGCTTCCGATGATCTTCCAGCTCTAGGCTATTCTTCAGTCAATGGAAACTGAAAACATCAAGTCATTTACAGTAAATACTTTAGCACGACTTACAGTGATTCACAAAGATGTCAAAGTGCACTTTTCAACCTGAGAGAACATAAATGGAAGACTGTTCTTTTCTCCTGATCTAAACAGAATACATATGCACACTTTAAAAAAAACACATCAGTTGCGTATACACATTTTAGACATGTACCTGTGTGATATGAATGACACAGTCATCGTAATTTAGATGGGAATAAAAAAACTATGATCACTTAAGTAAGTAAACCAAGCGTTTCTTCCTTTTCCATACCAAGTTAAAAAAAAAAAAAAATCCCTTTCCACAAAGGAAAATTCTTAGCTTGTGATGAAAGAGGAAATAATTAAGCACATAGGAACGGATAAAATATACCAAAGTGGCTAAACACTACACAAATTGAGTACAACTATAGAGCTCTGGTTCAAGCACCACTTAAACTACCACGGCCATCTCAACTTAGAACCCTCAGTTCTGAGAAATCCCCACTAACATTGGACTCTTCAAAAGATAAATGTCTTAATGCATAGGCTGAGTGTAAGGACTGAACCCAAGACATTTACACTTAAAAACAGTCACAGGTTTTCCTGTGACTAACTGAAAGTACAGAGTTTTGAGGCTCTGAATTGCCTCTTCTCTTTGATCGTACAGAGACTTTAGGCTTTTAACTGTGCTTTGAGTTTTACCCAAATCAGATGCTGAAAGTAAATCATGCAAACATCCTGAGTGTCTGCATATTCCCATTAGAGGGAAAGGGGACATACATCCACTGCCTGGATTTAAATGAGCAATTCCAAGCAGGTGTTTTTGGGGAAAAAAAAAATATACAATCTGTGTGGAGTTAAAAGGATGAGGAAAAAGAATAGCTGACCTGCATTTTCAATCAGCTGTTTTATGCTTATACCGGAAAATGGACAACTTCAGGCAACAGTAGGCAGTCAAAATCAATTCCCAGAAAGTAACGCAGGGCTGTCAGAGTCACCGGGGATTTACGTGCTGGTGATCCCAGAGACGGAGGGAATTTGGGAGCCCAACACCAAGAGAATCCTCGGTGTTACCGCGCCCTCTGCTGCCCAGGCCGGCGCGGCAGGGACGGGGTTCCCTTAGAAATAACGGGAAGGGGCATCCTTAGCTGGCTGCCTCTCCACCAGCTGCCTTCCACAAGGTAAAGTGTGGTTTCAGGTACTTCCTAAGAGTTACGCTATTCCTTTATTAATTTTTTAGATCCGCACGCTCTGAAGTGTTGCCAACACTAATATACTTCATTTATATTGATTTCCAAGGTTTGGGGGACCCAAAAGTCAGATTTCTTAAAAAAACAGCTTTACTGTTAATGACTGCTTCCACTGATTCAGAAAAAGAATTATTCTTTATGCTCAGAAGACAAACCAGACTGACCATTATTTCAACTTTTTAATAATTTTATATTGCAGTAACAACTTAGATTGTAGATTTTTATACCAAATTCAACACATCCATAACTTCACTTGTCAGTAAAATGATGCTCTGGAATAGTCAATGAACATTGAGCAGATGATGTGACAATTTAAGACAAAAGGTCAAATTCAGACATCCCAATGTCAGTATCGTACAATCTAAATTTACATTGCTGCTTAACAGAAACATCCATCAGCACTTTTTACATATTTTAGCCTTTTCCTTTTAAGTCTTTCTTCAAGCAACAGCCAAGATAGAACAAATATACTAAAGGTGACTTGCAAGGAGAAACAAAGGTACCTTTTTCCTCCATTGAATGTTTAAGAAAAAGAGGTTTAAAAATCCTGGGAAAGAAGATGGAGGAATTATGTTGGTATGCTGGTACAAGGTATGTTCTTCTTTTCTCTATTTAGGAAGATTTACTGAAGTCCTAAATTTTAGGAGCAAGGAAGTAATTGTGCCTGCCATGGTAAATACATGTTAGATGGAACAAAGCATGAGCTCCACCAGAAAGGACACTTTCTGTGCACTCTTATCAAAGCGGTTCCTGTGCAAGACCACTTCAGAAGACTATTATTTGAACCCAGAGGCACAATCAGCCCTACATCCGGCAAAGCATACACATAAAATACTTTTATTACCCATTTTAAAAACAAAAGCCTCATTGGACTGACTAAATTACCAAAGAACTGAAGACAAATTCATTAAAGCTAGGAGGAAAATTCACTCTGAGTATTGAGCAATTAACCCTTGAAATGAATTAAAGTGGGAAGACTCCTTAGATCATGACAAGAGACTGTTCTGAGATACAAAATCCATCTGACCCAACCCACCTCCTCCAGCAGATGTCACACAGGCCTGTCAGAAAGGTAAAGTTCATCAAAATATTATTCCAGTGTTGGCAGTTAGTTGCTTAATGACTCAGGGCAGAATCTATGTGCATACCACAGTGCTCATGATACAGATCATGAGAAATGACCTAGCAGAAATCTAACTCTTTAAGGTCTAAGACACTGACATGACTAAAATTAAAAAAAAACCCAACCAAACAAAACCACCAGATTCCAAGCTAATGGAACTAACTGTGGGTATAGTGAAGGATTAGGCTGTAAGTTCATAATTTTATAAATCATCTCCTCAAATTCTGAATACATTGGAACTGTTAAATACACACAAGCAAGGATATTATTTCCAGAAGAGCATTGTTTAATACAATGTTTTTAAGTCTGATGATTGAGCCACCAAGCATCTTGCTTTACATTACCTTGACTGTTTTGTCCATAGAAGCTGAGAGAAGCATGTGACTTTGCTCCCGTACAGGACACCACTGGATTTCATTAACAGGGCCGCTGTGTTTAGACATGCAAAATATTAAGCTTTTGGGAACTTCAGTTACTTTATATTTAGATCCCAAATATGGCTTAATTAATTCAGAGATCTTTCTCACAGTCTGCTCTCCTGATACACTTAATTTTACATCACAGTCCGAGCTACCTCTCTGGTCAGATTCTTCTTTTTCAGGCTTATTGGAATTTTCTTGACGAAATCGTTTAGGGATATATGGTCTAATTCCTTTTATGGTAGTAGTGCTGTCTTTATGTGTTCTCTTCTGGGAAACACCACTTCCAGAATTTGTTGAAGAGCTTGAAGCCTGCTCATGGTTTTTGTAAGCCACAGATAATGCAGCATGGCCAGAGTACACCCTCCCACAATAGGGAGGTGCCAAGTCAGTGCTCTTATTCTGTGCATGATGCTCAGGGGGATCTTCACAAAACGAGCTCTGGCCAGATCTGCCAGTGGTCCCAGCAGGGCACATTTCACATGCAGATTTTGTACTACCAGGTGCAAAGTGCTGAACACAACTCACAGAAGAACTCAGCTGGTTTGTTTGTCTGCCAGAAGTATCAGGGGCTTCAGTCTTTCCAGTTTCTGTCTCAGAGTCTGAATCTTCATAAGCAACCAAACTCATTATGGCTAGACACAGCAGACTCCAGAGATCTCAGTGCTGCAGTCCTCCAAAATTATGATCTAAAATAAAGAATTGATTATTCAGAGCACAATTAATTAAGAGTCTACAATCTGAGTAACTTAGGGATAAAAATATGCCTTGCTTAACAAAAAAAAAATAAAAAAAATCAAAACTCTTATTTCTGTTTATTAATGGAATTTATTCCTCTATTATAACACACTGTACATTCTATTAAACAACACGATTTGCCTCCAAGCCCTTTGTATACATTTTTAATGCATTGCAGAGGTGTATTTGCATACCACAAAACAATGACAATGAGGATGAAAAGGAAAACAACCTTGCAATATAAATACAGCAAATTACTTTGCCTTACTTCCAGCATTACTTCTACACACACACACAGAGAAGAAATTAATTAATTATGTAGTCGTTTTGAATGTACATTTGTAAGAATACAAATACTACATGTCTTTTGGAGTCAGTCTAACAACATCTATTTCTTAACAGTAGAGATGACTTGAAAGAAGTGTGTAGGGTTCAACTTGCACTTAAAATGTAAACATATTTTTGACCCCTTCAGTAGCCTTACAGTATGAGGCAATTTTCCACCTATATCCACAGAGCATGTTCCACACAGCCTTTAGTTTTACAGATCAGATATGCCAGAAGCTACACTGAATTCACTATGTGCATTTATTTACAGAAAAAATGAGAGCATAGATGCCTCAACGGTGGAATAAGTTTTTTTCAACATGTCTGGGAGAAAGAAGTCTCATGCCAAGAGTGCATACATAACATGCAGAATAATTCACCCTCATAATAATCCCACCAAGATTTTTCCAACAATTTCTATGGAGTATGTGGAGTACAGAGTTAACTACATCCAAACAACTGATGTGTCTGCAAAGTAGTATTTCAACCTCTGCTGTTTACAGACAAGCACTAGTGGTAAGATCGATCAAACGTGACATTTTATTACTGCTTTGTTTCCTTGCCAAGCTGTTAGCACTCATTACGCTGAAGAGATTTAACCCACAACACTTTCAGACAGGCTGCTGAAATTCCTGGTTCAGGTCAACAAAAAAACTGCCCTCAAAAGCAGCCTGATGAGAACAGGGAATGCAGCATGAAAGTCAGTATCTTCATAAGCATTGGCAGAATTGACACCACAAATGTAGGGACACCACAAACGTAGGTCCTACAAATACTTCTGCAGGGGAAGGACCCTGGAACTTGTAAAGATTATTCATTTAACTTCAGAATTAGATCTATTTGAATTAAAACAACTGTGTTTCACATAACCTACAGAAGTGTTACATGACTCTATATTCTGTTATCAAATTTCTAAGCACAGATCCAGAAGACAGGTACTTATTAAGATACATCATCACAGATCCTTCCCAAGATAAGTGATCAAGACATAAGTGGAACAAGGTGGCCAACATTTCAGCACATAAAAACAACAAGATCTCCCTCTAGAGGACATTTTGTCATTATCTGAAGTTTAAGACAGCTATAAGTGACAGCAAAAAAGAGCAAGGAAAAAATCTTTTTTTAATAATACAGCTTCATTTATTACAGCAATATTTCATTTAAACAGTGTCAAGGAAAAAAAAAGTAGTGTTTCATGAAAACTTAACTAACAAATCAATTCAAAAACAGTAAAATGAAGTTCCTAGCAGTAAATTGAAACGCCTTATCAGATAAATAGGAGCTTTGAAGGGCTTCACTTCAGTAATTGTATCAAGTGGTTATTGTTTGCATTGCAGTGCTAAACACATGTCCCAGCCAAATGCATCATGTCCAAAGAACCAATACAGTAAGAAGCTGACCTCTGGCTAAAAGCTATAAACTAGGATACACAAGTGGATTGGGTTAGGACCTACAAAATTACTTTCATTTGTTTTAACACAAAAAAGCCCCCAAGCTGAGATTCAGAAGTGCAAGATAGCGCCTTGCAAACACAAGGTTAAAAATGTTTCCCATGAGATACTGGAAAGAAACTGCCCCATTACATTTGGTCAGCATAAATCCATCCCACCACACAAATCACCCATAAACGTCAGTACTTCTGTAAAAACAAAGCATCTCTCTCATCTAAAGACTTCCCATCAACTGTTGTTCTTAAAGAATTGCCACCCAGAGACACTGCCCTAACAAAAGAAAAATGGGGGGCCGGGGGGAACCAGAACGTACTTGATTGGAAACATCCTGTAACTAGACTGTGAGCTTGTTAACGGTGTGATGTGTGAGGTATTGAGCTAAAAGAGAAGTTTATGGGATTTTGGGTTTCCTCGGCTTCCACAAGACTGATTTACCTGAAGGCAGTAGAGCGTTCAGCTGCAGGGGCACGGTGCCCGCGGGTGCCAGCAGAGGTGGGGTAAGGAACGGAGCACCGCGGGCCGCTCACGGCACAGACGGGAGGCACAGCCTCGCCCCGAGCGCCCCACAGCCCCGAGGGGAAGAACAGGCTACGGGACAGGCTTCAGGGGAAGCCACAAAGCTGATGAGGGCTCTGGAGCATCTCTCTTACGAGAGACTGCGGGAGACGTGCTTAGTCTGGAGAAGCCTGAGGGGATCTCATCAATTCACACAAATGTCTCAAAGGCGGGCGCCCAGAGGATGGTCCTTTTCGACAGGACGAGGAGCAATGGCCATGAACTAAAGCACAAGAAACTCCACCACAAGAAGTGCAAGGAAGCACTTCTTTTCAAGGAGGGCGGCAGAGCACAGGGACAGGCTGCTCAGTGCAGGCGTGGGGTCTCTGTCCGGAGACACTCAGAACCCACGCGGGTGTGTTACTGTGTGACCCGCTCGGGGTGACCCTGCCTGGGCAGAGCGTTGGAACCCCCGGAGGGCCCTTCCCGCCCGAACGATTCCGCAAACGCCCGGCTCTCTGCAGGCCCCCGGAGCAGCCCCACCCGAGGAAGCGGGTCCCGGGAGGGCCCGGCAACTGCAGTCGGCTCCTTCCCCTCTCCCGCAGAGCCGCTGCCTCTCCCCAGAGCCCCGGGCGCCGAGACCACCCGTGGTGCCGGGACAGCGGCACCGGCACTGTTCCCGTTCCCATTCCCATCCCCGTCCTTGCTCCCGTTCCCGCTCCGGTTCCCGTTCCCGCTCCCACCCCGCGGTACCTGCGCCCTCAGCAGCGCGCCCGGAACTCACCTGCCGGCTGCCGCCGCCGCGCCGCTGCTAAAAACACGTCGGGTGAAAACAAGGCGCTCCCCTCAAACAGTTCCGCTCATCGCAGCCCCCGCGCTGGGGCCGCGGGCCGGGAAGGGCAGGGATCAGCCCGCAGCTCCTTGAGCGGGAAGAAGCGCCTCTTCCGCCGCTGCCAGCGAAACGGAGAGCGCTGCCTTGGGCTGGTGACGGGAGCAGGAGGGAGCGTGAGGCAATGGTTCCGGGGGCTTGTGTTTCCCAGCCGGGAGCCGGTCCGGCCGTGCCGGCTGGGGTGATGCAATGGTGGTGACAGCGGAGCGGCGGGTGAGGAGCGGCGGCGCGGGCCGGGCACGGGCACGGGCACGGGAATGGGGACGGGAATGGGCACTCGCAGAGAGACCCCGGCGGGCCGAGAGGGGCTGGATGGGTGGTCACCGCCGCCCCTGTGACCGGTTCCAGGCGCTGGGTGTGGAGGGTCTCTGCCGGGCACGTTTTCTCCTTCCCCTTGAAATGCGCTCGAGGGCTTTTCCTCCATTCCCTGCGGGGCTACCTCCCCAAAGAGCCAGGTGAAAATGCCCTTTTCCCTGGGAAGGGCAGGGCAGGTGTCCGGGTCATTGGGAAACGCATCCCGGCGCAGGAGGGGCAGAGCTGGCGAGGGCTTTGCCGTGCCCGGGCAGGGCGGGGCAGGAATGCTGCAGGACGCCAGGATTGGGGAGCATTGGCGCGTTGGGCACTTCTGTGCACAGCCATTCCTGCGCGGGAGCTGTGCTCTTACACAGCTGCAGGATAGCAGAGATCCGTGTCGGGCTTTCTTCTGCTGACTCCTCAGTCCTTGAATGGTCATGTTATCTGTCATCTCGGGAGGAAGACCTTGGGGAAATCGTCTTGCTCTCTTTTGTTGTAATTCCGTGTGTAAATTGATGCTTGTCGTGGCTGGGAAGGTAGGTCTGCTATAAAGGGCAGCCTGCGTTGCAGTGCCTCTCAAGGCCTGTTTCACATGACATCTCTGTGGATGCTACCTACTTTAATTTTACTTCTCTTTTCTTGTTTTGACTTGTTTTACAGGAGGAAAAGCAGTTTCCAGGAATGTAAGTGCTTTCAACTTAGTCTCACATTCTTTCATTTGCTCATGAAAGCTTGGTCTGGACTGTTGTATTACTGTTGTCTCTGGAAGTCATAATGTACTTTCATGCAATGTTTGTCTTCTTAGCTTAATGCGAAACCCTGTTTTTTAATTCTCAGGTCTCTAACTGGCCAAGTCAGACTGCAGACAGTTAAAATGATCATAGATCTGTGATGGTCAGCCAGCTGGAAAGGGAGGAAGATGCAGTAGTTTCCTGATATCTTTGCCAAGGATTATTTTTGAGCTTTGTCTCATAGCAGTTTAATAATTTGAAATGGATACAGGAGCAGTACCCACTATAAGTTACCTGCATTTCATAGGTAGAAAAAGCACACACATCTTGGCTTTCAAATTCACACTGGGTCATTCTAGGTCTGATCCTAGATATCCTAGTAGTTCATTCTCCAATTCCCATGCATCATTTTTTTTCCTTTAGATCTGTTTGCCTATGGTATGTAATCTGGGACTGTTAATTTTTATACTATCAATAAGAAAGCAAAAAAAAAAAAAAATCCTGATAAGTAGTAGAATATCCAAACATTTCTTTTTAATGGCTCACAATGGCATTAACGATTTCCAAAAGGTAAAGACCTGTGTTCCACATTACTTAGTTCCTGGCTTGAACTCCACTAGCAAATAGGGGCAGTACTGAGGTAAACAGAGATAACCTTTAGGTAGCAGTCCATGTGTTTTGCATTTTATAGTCACAGTATTCTCATGTCGTGTTGTACCACCTAGATTACTTTTGCCAGTTCCTAATGAAGATGCACCTTCAGTTGAAATTCTCTTTTCAGTTGAAATCCGTAATATTCCAGACATTTTAAGGAGTTTGGTTTGCTACTTTCCCGTATGTGTGCCAAGTGTCAGCTGTCATTTCAGCCTTTCTGAGTGGAGGCAATCCATCAGTAAGATTGTAATGTAAGAAATTAAGTTAAAACAGCAAGTCAACATTTGTTCTACACCAAAGAAAATTCTTATTTATGTCTTTATTATTTTGTGAAATTTGAAGCCAGTAAATATAAATGGCATGTTCCTACAGAAGAGGTGTGTGTTAATCTTCATAAACATTTTCTAATATGCATTTATTCTATACTTTAAAATATTCTCTGCCCATGAAGAAGAAGGCAATATCCAAATAAAAAAAAAGTAGTTGATATGTAGGAATACATCAAAAAATTGTTTGATCTGCTTCAAATTACTCTTTTTTTTAATCACACTGTCAAACTGCAAAAAGTCAAGTTTAAAGGGATCAAATTAGGTTAAAAATTTAAATAGCATTATGTGATCTAAGTATGGTAATCCAAGAGTAAATAAAGTAATAGAGTTAATAGAGTAAACAAATTACGTTAAGAAGATGTATCCACTTCCCAGTTTTCTCAGGGTAATCAGCCAAAGCTGAAATATGGGAATGTTGCAGCTGACTGACAAACAGCCTTAACGATAGGTATGTTTTGGTAACCACTGGTTACCAAATCGACCTTCAAAGTTTGCTAGGCAGGTGAAGGCTTTTTACAGTAGCAGTAGTTTAAATAAACACTATGTAAATATAACCAAGGTTGTGATTAGACTGATTATTTTGTAGAAGGAAGGCTTTGAAATATTGCTGAACAGCTAATGTAACTGGTATATGCTTCTGGGGGTTTTGTTTTGTTTGGAGTTTTTGTTTGTTTTAATTCTGGGAAAAGGGAGCCAAAGGAATGTGTATCTTTGCTAACACTCAGTCAGTCTGTGCCCCATGCACAGCAGTGGATCTGTAATTTGCTCAGGGGTCTCTCCAGGGAGACGAGACCTTTGCAAGTCAGTAGTTGTTTCATGGGCACAGAGCTTCCCGCTTGGTGGACATGGGCACAGCATGACAGAGCGTGCTTAGGCAGACTGCTGTGTTCTTAGTCTCAGCCATCTCCTCATTTTAAACCATCTCCTATTATTTTTCCTGCATAATTCTGAGAAACAGGCAAATTTGCAGCCTATTGCTGACCCAAGGATTCTTTGGAAAGCAGCATTTCTCACCAATCGTCAATGTGTTTTGTAACCTCTGGAGGAAAGCCATGAAGAAGATGACTAAGCTTTGCTCTTGTGTATCTTTCTTTGGGCTGAAGTACTCTATTACATATACTAAGATAAAATTCGGTAGTTATAAAAGTCTCATCCTCCAGAATTTGACAGGTTATCAGTGCAGGAACATTAACTAATTAGGAATCAGCCTCTACCAGTTGTTCTGAGATGCTCTGAATTGTATATACATGTATTTAATTATTTTTCTTTTGCCAGGAATTTGACTTTGAAAAGGTGTTCTAGTGTTAAATACATAGACAACACGAACAGTGATGTCTAAATTTATCTGGTACTCTTGTGAGTCTCTGTCCATTTTTGTATGAAACTGAAGCTCACTGTGTAATGTTTCCACATTTATCAATTTGATATGAATAGAATGTGGGATCAGTATAGTTTTTATTTTCTTATTCTGTTCACCTAATCTTGAAGGCTTACACTAAAAAGTAAAGCATACTACTTTTTGCCCTACAGTTCTCTTTGTTGCTGCTGTTTTGAATCTCCAAGCCAAAGAGTTGGAAGAGGATAAATTCAGTTGAGTTGTACCTAAACAGATCTTTGTGCAGTCTGGCAAAATGGCTGACAGCCCGAACTGTGATTTGAAGTCTCTGAGTCCACTTCAGCTGT
Source organism: Oxylabes madagascariensis (assembly GCA_013400675.1). Taxonomy (NCBI): domain Eukaryota; kingdom Metazoa; phylum Chordata; class Aves; order Passeriformes; family Timaliidae; genus Oxylabes; species Oxylabes madagascariensis. The sequence goes on from VYZR01042682.1 coordinate 21,745, forward strand.
TTGAAAGAGTGACTGAACAAGGAGAGAAAGTCAGAGCACTGAAAGCAGGAAAAGCACCAAAGGTACTTGCATTTCCTATTTTCAACACATTCTTTTTCAGTCTAGGTACGTCTTTGAGTGCTGAAGAATTTTATTGTTTTAAGATCTATTTTGCATTGTGATGAGAAAAACTCTTGTTGAAAACTGTTTATGTCCATTTTGTGAACTGTGGCATACCTGGAGTAAGGTAGTCACTGGCAAGACAGAAGTTTTTACTCTTGAAGTAAGAACAGAGTCCTTGGCTTGGAAGTCTACTTCATCCAGTTGCCATTACCATGTGACAGAATCCAAGGCATTTATTTCTCAGGGAAATTTATGTCACTTGCATTCTTCCCTGGTTTAGATGTTTCATGGAAATCTTTTTCTCCAGGAATTGTTGTAGACATTAGCAAATATGTCTTCCTGTAACCGCACTGAGAGTCCTTTCTTAATCTCCCTTAAATAATTCAGTAATTTGCCATATTGTGTCATCACTATTTTGGCAAGGAGAGTTTTAGTATGGGCTCTCTTAATGTATTGCCTGGGGGAGTAAGCCTTGAAAACTGGAAGTCGAATAAAGTGTTGTTCTATTTATTGCTTGCATGAGATTTTACAATAGCTTTACATTAGAGAGGTCATAACCATAACTTCTTGTTCTAGTTTGTCTTCAAGTCTGTCAATGAATTGTAATGAATAAATTATTTTAAGGTGAGCCACTAAAAGCATTGTAAAGTAAATTAGATAATAATTTATATTTTATTTATATACCTTAGAAATTTATGGTAAAAATGCTAAGCTTGTTATACCTCTGAAAAACAAGCAAGCATTTTTTTTCATAGGCAGAAATTGAAAAGCAAGACCGAGGTGCTCTGAATATCTTGGCAATGATGATGATTTATATTCTAATGATTAAGTGTTTGCTTTTCTTCTACATTTGACATTGATGCTGAAAGCATTTAAATAGGACAGAGTTTAGAGTTTATTAATGATGCAATTCAGATCAAAGCATGGATGTGATGTGGGATTTTTGAAAGGTTGGGACATTAATGTAATTGTCTATTTTAAATATGTTAATGCAAACACTTGTTTGGGTTTTTTCCTTTATTCAGGATGAAATTGATGCAGCCGTGAGGATGCTCTTATCATTAAAACTGTCATATAAAACAACAACAGGACAAGATTATCAGGCAGGCTTGCCTCCAAAAGATCTTGTATTAATAAATAATGGTACAACCAAAGAAGAGGATGAGGATTTAGTGGATCCCTGGAATGTGCAGACATCAAATGCTAAAGGCGTGGATTATGACAAGCTCATAGGTATAACTCTTCCTTCACTGCTACTAAGGAGTTTATGTAAAGTGATCCTAATGACCACAGAAACAGCAAGGCATCATAACAAATCCAGATCAAAACATCATAGGTAACATGTAATTTATGTCTAATCATAGCATTTCCATGTCTAAAGAATTTGCTGTAAGAGATGAAAATGTCCCAGGTGGAGATTTCCTATGAAAGACTTAAATATTTTGCAAAGAACTTTTAAGTTCAAAATCTAAGTTTTAATGTGGCTTGCTTTTTGGTGTAAAGACTGTTATTAGAAATTACACTGATGAAAACATTATGATTGAGTATCTGCATCTTCAGTGGCTGGAATGCAGAAGAGCATTTTGGCCAGGCTGAAGGATTCTTCCTACCCACTTCTCGCATCTCTTATAGATTAGAGAGGGCAGGAATGATCCAAAACTAATGCAGAAATTTATGAAGTCTAGTGACTTCATCAGAAGGCACACTTACACACAGCCAAGTGCTGGCTGGAATGAAGGAGTTGCAGCTCATTCAAAAACATGCAGTCTAATGGAAAGTGTTTCAGATGGAGTTGTTAGAAAACTTGCAAAGTTTTGTAGTTTAAGAATCAGAGGTCTAGGTAATTTCCTTATTGGTTTTTCAATTTGCTATTTTAATAACTTGAGTCTAGCACAGAAACAAGGGAGAGAACTATTCATTAATTTCTCTATTTTTCCTTTTTTTTCATTATTGTCAATCTTCAATTCATGTTTAGTACCTCAATTGTACATTGCTGAGGTCTGCTTAGTTTTTTCTCATGATAGAGCAAACACCCTTACGTGGCAGTAATACTTGCTTTTGGGACAGTTGCTTGTGTCAGCATTATTTTAACTCTGTGATGTTACTGAGAGATTGTGTCAAATGTATGCACACATTGACTGAGTCTGCAGAAAGTAACAGGAGAAAGAAAAAGTTGGAAAGGGAGAAGTGTGCAAAGAAGAATATAGGTCAATGTGAGAGAAGGAAAAAATGTATTTATTAGAATGTGGAAGTGACAAGATCTCTTGTAATCTTCTTACTTACATAGGAGTTACAGAGAAGTGATTTGGGTTTTTTTTTTTTTTTGGAGGGAGCAGTTCTGAGCATTTTAAAAAAGGAAGAATTGCACAATTGTGTTAGCACAATCTCAGAATCTTCCTTAAAACGACTTACTGTAAATCAGTTCATGCCCTTTTTTTCCAATAACTGTGTA